>CM076579.1:32410971-32644135 GCA_034641835.2 Pinus albicaulis
CCCAGCAAGAAAGGGAGAAAAAGCTAAAAGAAGATGAGGAGGCGCGCCAAAAGAGTGCAACATCAACACAAAAGAAGAAGCTGGCCAAAGAAGCCAGGAAAGAAAAGGAAGACAAGGAGGCACAAGCCGCAGCGGAACGAGCACTTAAGGCAGAACTAGACAAGGCAGAGGCCGAACGCCAAGAGAAAGCCGAACAGGTGGCTGCAGCTGAACAGAAGAAGAGGGCCGAGATAGAAGCAGCAGCAGAAGCTGAACGGCGGAGGAAGGAAGAAGAAGAAAAGAACACAGAGGAAAGGGAGGATGACATGCTGGACGACCTTGAGGTAACCCCTCTCGATATACCTCTGGGCCGTACAAAACTCTCTGATGTCAGCTCGCCCCATGTACAGGAAGAAGATGTGTTTGACTTGACTAGGCTCACATTTGATCAGTTTTCATTCAAAATCCGGCAAGAGAAGAGGAGGTCACTGGCACAAAGCCCTTCTGCCGCATCCACAGTGGCAACAGGCAAAGATATAGTCCTTGACACCAGGACTAATCTGGTAATGATAGCGTCAGCAGGTACTGCTTTCGCTGCGGCTACGGAAGAGAATGTAACCCGAATGAGTAGAGAAATAGTATCTCTACAAAACAGACTGCACGCAGCTGAGCAACGCGAGAAGATAGCGAAGCAAGAGAAAGCAGAATTGCAAGCAGAAGTCCAGCAACTTCGAAACCAGGCTTTACTAGTAAATGAAGTCTCGCTTGCCATTTTCAAGGAGTGTGAGGTGTTGGAAGTGACTATGAGACATGTATACGGTGAAATGTTCGCCATCAAACAAACAGTCGCTCCTCTGGCAAGAGCACGAACGGAAACCAGGAAAAGACAAGAGCAGCTCAGAGAAGCTTCACAGGCTTTAGACAGGATGATGGGTTGGATAATACAGTACCCTCAGGCACCTGAAAATTTTCCTAAGAGGGACTAGATTCACACGCAGGATGCAAAGGTTCAACTCCGCATGGCGATGCAATCTGGAGACAAATTGTCTAAAGACCTGGACAAAGTAATGTCCTCGTACAACCACCTGATTAGTGGTATCGACTCAATGCATACGTTGCATCACATTCCATCACTTGGGGCATTAGAAGAAGATAAAACCTGGGAACAAGTAGACCAGGACATCCAATCGTTTTTGCAACCTATCAAGCAAGCCGCAGCTGATCCAGAACCCTCGGCATCTCAAGAGCATCTTAGTAAATTCATCGCCACTCCAGCGCGGATTTATACCAAGCTTTCATCGCTTTCAAATCAGATCGGACAGAAAAGAGAGACCTTAGTACCAAACGCTTTGGAATGTGTGCATAGGCTGAAGGAGGAGGTACCTCTGGTTGCCCCCATAGCAGCAGAATACAGGACATGGCAAGATTTCCTGAAGGAGCAACAGATTGACGTCCCTGACCTTAATATTTCACGGCCCGGCAGCAGCAAGTCCTGAGCAACAAGTAAAGCCAGGTCGCAAGTCGCATCAACAGAACAGGTCGCAGGTCGCATCTCCTACTTAGGTCGCAGGTCGCATCTTCTACCTAGGTCGCAGGTCGCATCACTCACCTAGGTCGCAGAATGAGTGGGTCGCAAGGTAACCCAACGGTCAAGAAGGCGAACAGTCAAGGGAACCCAACGGACAGTTTTGGCATTATAAATACTTCCTTCGGGAACTTGTAAAGGGCTTTTCTTTTTTGGGAAAACTCAAGAGCTACATGCAATTGTATTGAAAGATTCTACACTTGAGCATATGAATATAGAGTCTTGTTAAAATACCCTATGGTTATGATGTGTTTTGCTGTATGAACCCTTTGCGTATTTCTTGTACAGTTTCAGAATATCCTATGATTAAAGAAGCTGCACTATTCATGTCATCGTTTATGCGTCATGGCTATCCGTGTTGTATCAATGATGTTCATTTTATTATATGTTCTATTAATGAATGTTAATGAACTATATTGTTAGCATTTCGTTTCATCTTTCAGGAAGTGGAGAGGTATCTTATCATAAAGAACTATTTCTTTTGTGATCTGACTACCGTACAAGCATTACCCCACAAAAGATGTGTTGCTAATGACATCTCTTGAGGTGTACGTGCTTTATCTATAATCTTGCTACGCATAGTGTTTGATTTGTGTTTAACACATTAATCTTGTATTCTGTATCATGTGAATAAGTGTATGTCTGCAGGTTCAAACAGGTTCTTTTGAGACCAAAGGGAAGTCATCTTAAGTGGTAGCCGGACCCACACCCCGGACGGGATTCCTACTCCAAACGGTTTAAGGTCTAATTGGGACTTTCTACCGGGGAGATCCCCTACTGTTGGCCGGACAAATTTTCCCGTCAACAGAATTGGCGCTAGAAGGAGGGCCTGATGGCAGCCTCCCAGCACACAACAAACATCCCATCACAAACTCCCCAAGGGGAGGTCACAAACAATGAAACTAACCCTCCTCTTCCAGAAGATATTCCAGGGAGGGAGCTTCGATATTATGAAATCACTAGGGAGTAGCTCAGAGCCTTACGCCCAACTGCTCGAGATCTTGTCAACCAGTTACGTTTCACTCCAATCATGGAATACCTTGCCCATACTAGGACCCCGCCCGAGCACATCACCCCTAACGGTGCCATTGCAAGTACTATACCCGAGCTCATAAATCTCATGTTGGAAGACCTCGCGAATGCTGTTGAGGAAAATGATCCTGTTCTCCAAGAGGGTGAAGAGTTTGCTGACACCGGGCCTTTCCTCGACTTCCAGCCTAACCGGGCTCGACAAAACAACAACCAGGCACAACCCCTACCCGGGGATGGTGAGGCAGACAGAGGCCGAGGAAATATAGACGGGGGGAATAGGGCCCGTAGAAATGAAGGAGATAGGAATAGAGGCCGAGGGGCCGGAGGGAGGGGAGATAGAGGCCGAGGCCAAGGAAACCAAGCTCGCAACCGCCACCCAAACCCAGTAAGGCCGCCTGTAAACAACTTGGGATATCTTAGAAATTTTCTGAACCGTGGGGGACACCAAGACGAACACTCCCGTCACGAGTCAGAAGCATCGGTCTCAGGTTCGGAAGGTGAATCTGAACATCAGTTTAGGCAACACCAGCGAGCGAGAAGAGGTCAACCCCTGGCCTGGATGGCTCAATCCCCGTTAAACCTTTTAGGCCCGCTCCAAGATCTGCCTAGACATCCAGAGAAACATCTCCCTAAGTTCGACCCTGAGAAGGGCACCTTAGCTGAAGATCATATCAGCAGCTTCTATTTGGCTCTGCAAATCATGAGAGTCCAGTCCAATGATGTCGCATGTCGACTGTTTCCCCATACCCTCGAAAACAAGGCAACCACTTGGTACCGCTCTCTCCCTAGTGCCTCCATCACTTCATGGGAACAATTCCGTCGCACTTTCCTGCATAAGTTTTCAGAAGATAAAACTCCTTCCATGCTTCTAACTGAATTGAGCACCATCAAGTGTCATAAAAAGGAAAAGGTTAAGGACTTCAACCAACGCTTTGCTACCATACTGCAGAAATTTCCTCCAAACTTAGCGTTGGATGACTCAATCACTATTGACTACTACACCAAAGCCCTACCTAGAGATATTGCAGTTTTCGTGAAACGTGAAGCCCGCGCTAACCTTACGGCTAATTATGAGGCTGCTCTCGCTGTGGAAAAAGACATGCTTTCGATAGGAGCCATCGATCATGAAGGGCGAGATGATCACAAGCCTAACACAAAAAGAGGTCAGTCCTCCACTCCTAAGACTACTGATAGGGATAGAGAATCTTTTGATTTTGAAAGCATGGCCAAAACACTCAAGCATTTAACAAATGAAGTCACTGACCTCAGGAGAAAGGGCACAGAAGCCACAACTAGTAGTAGACCACCAAAACCTTTTTTCAGAAAAAGTAATCTCAATACTAACAGACCTCCGTCCAACACAAATACTGCTCTCAATGTGGAAGAGATAGGGAAAGATAATTTCTGTTCTTTCCACCAAGCTTCCCATTCCGTGAAAACATGCCCTCAATGGATTGGCAGCATGACAGCAGTAGTTAATCAGCTTTTAGATGATCAAACTCCAGGGGATGTGACGGAGGATGAGTTTTCAGATCACGATGAAGATCCGCCCTCAAATGAAGAACCAGGATCCTCTATCCTTGCTTTTGACATAATTCGAGGTGGAGAAAACCTTACCCCTATCGATATTTACATGGCGGATGCTCCCAAGGATCAGCCCGTGCGGAATTATAGCCTCAGAAGCAAAGGACCTGTTCCCGAACAGTATTATGAAGACAAGAAAAGGGCTTTCCTAAGGAAAATCCTGCCCCCTGGGAACGGAAAACAATCTGTCCCGGAAAAACTTCCCAACAACACTACCCGAGCGAGTCAAAAGAGCAAACTTCCGACAGAATCCTCTAAGACTTCCGCCGAGCCTAGCCCACAACCAGAGCCCAGCTATAACATTGTTGAAGATATGAAGAAAACAAGAGCAAACATTTCTCTCTATGAGTTGGCCCGCATTACTAATCAAAAGGAGCTCATTCTTAAGGCTTTCGCAAATACTTCAGCTACGAAGACTGTGAGCAACACATCTGCACAAGCCGGACCAGATGTACAATCCATAGTAAACGCCATCAATACAAACTCTAGAGGATCCACACCCCCTTTCCTTTTGTCCTTCGAGATTTTCAACTTCAATGTCCACAACTGTCTGGTCGACTCCGGTGCCTCTACCAACGTCATGCCTTTATCTGTCTGTAAGAAACTTAACATTCGCCCGGAGAAGACTGATGCAAAAATCATACAACTCGATAGATCACAAGTACCTGCCATAGGGGAATTGAACAATGTCATCATCCACTTGTCATCAGACTCTAGGGTCCATCAGTGCATTGACATTGTGGTTGTCGATATCCCGGAAGCATACGGCCTATTGCTCAGTAGAGATTGGTCCAGCAAATTACAAGGCTACTTCGCCACCGATTGGTCCCACTTATGGCTTCCTTACAAGGGGCGGAATAATCAGATCAGAGTAGAAAGTGAACCCTATATGAAACACACCGTCACTGATCTGGATGCCGTTAATGAACCCATCAGCTTTGCACAAGAAGAACTCGGCATGTGCTTTCTGGAAGAAATATTTGGATGCTACCAACCCCCGCAATCTCCTATAGGCCCCGAGGTTCAATCTGAATTAGCCTTTGTCACAGAAGAACAAGTTATCCCTGACTTACCACAAGCAGGGACCCCTCCAAAACCTAGTACCCCGAAGGAGCCGGAAAGTGACATGTGGACCTTGTATTATGACGAGTCCAAGACCCATGATGGAGCCGGTGCTGGTTGCATATTGCTTGACCCGCGCAAAAATAAATACTTAATCTCATGCCGGCTAGAGTTCCAGTGCACCAACAATTCTGCTGAGTACGAGGCGTTAATCCTCGGACTCAAAAAAGCACTGGATTTGAAGGTAAAATGTTTGCAGGTCATTGGAGATTCCGAGATTATCACCCGCCAGGTACGCAACACTATTCATTGTTTATCTCCGCATTTAAAGGCGTATCAACAAGAGGTATGGCGATTGATTTCTGGTTTCGATGCATTTGGAATTAAATCTGTCCTTAGCATGCACAATGCAGCAGCAGATACTCTGGCCAATGCTGCTGCTAGATTCACCCCTTTGAGGGTCGGTTTTTTTATTGAAATTGTATATAGGCCCTCTGTGCCAGACAATATTTCTAATTTACGCGTTTTTAACGATGATCAACAGATTTTGGACTTTATGTGCAATACTGAAGTGTTCAAGGATGCGGCGATAGATGAGGAAGAACATGAGCATGCGTTACAGAAAAAGAATGATGAACGCAAAGAGAACATTATGCCCAAGGGGGTGGTATCACTAGAAAAGATGTTTGATCTGCAAAACCGATTCCGCAGGCCGCCGAACACCAAAGTGCAAAGTTCTATATTGGCATATCGGCAAGTAAACTTGGGGTCAGATGAGAACCCTAAGTTCGTTAACCTTGGCAAAGACTGCAGTGATGAAGAGACACGGGCTTTCACCCAGTTATTCCGGAAGTATCGTGACGTATTTGCTTGGACATATGAAGATCTACGTACATACGATACTCGTATCATTCAGCATGTAATACCCATGAGGGAAGGCGTTAAACCCTTCCAACAGAAACTCAGAAAAGTGCATCCAGCTTTGGAGCCAATGATTCTAAAAGAACTTAAAAAGCTTTTAGATGCGCGCATTATTTTCAAAGTTTGTCACTCCACGTGGGTGTCGAATCTGGTACCTGTGCGAAAGAAGTCTGGTGAGATCCGCTTGTGTGTAGATTTCCGCAATCTGAATCGGTCCTCAAACAAAGACAACTACCTGGTGCCCCCCATGGAATAGATATTACAAGCTGTGTCTGGATCTGAGATGTTCTCCCTATTGGACGGCTTCTCCGGCTATAACCAAGTGCTGGTAGCTGAACCGGACAGACTGAAAACCACATTCCAGACAAAATGGGGAACCTTCGCTTTCAGACGCATGCCCTTTGGCTTGATCAATGCTGGGGCAACTTTCCAACGAGCCATGGACATTGCCTTCCGCGGTGTAATAGGGCAGAGCGTGGTGGTTTATTTGGACGATGTTACTGTATTTTCAAAACGCAGGGGCGATCATTTACGCCACCTCAAGCAAATCTTCGAGAGGTGCAGGAGGTACGGAATATCGCTCAATCCTAAAAAAAGTGTTTTCGCTGTGGCAGAAGGAAACTTGCTAGGCCAAATTATCACTAAACAGGGCATTATAGTTGATCCGGAACGGGCTAAAGCCATCGCTCAGATTCTGCCCCCAAGCAACAAGAAAGCGATGCAATCCTTCCTGGGGAAGATTAATTTTGTCCGTAAATTCATTTCAGATTTCGCGCAGATAGTCAGACCACTGCAGGGAATGATTAAAAAGAATGCTGTATTCCAATGGAATCCCCCAGAGAAAGAGGCTTTCGATAAGATCAAAAAGGCTATAGCTGAAACTCCTTCCCTCCAAAGTCCAGATTTTGATAAAGGTTTCATCCTATACACTTTCGCTTCAGACTCCTCGCTTGCGGCCGTCCTCACGCAGAAAGATAATAACAACGATGAACGGCCCATTTCTTTTATGAGCACCGGTCTACAGGGAGCTGAATTAAACTATCCGGAAATTGAAAAACAGGCCTACGCGGTTTACAAGGCCGTAAAACATTTTAGGCCCTACATCTTGAAAAATCACGTCACGGTTTTTGTACCGCACCCAGCAGTCCGCTCACTTTTCGTACAGCAAGAACTAGGCAAAAGGCGGGGCAACTGGATGGCATGTTTGCAAGAATACGATTTAGAGTTCAAACCAGCACATACCGTTAAAGGACAGGGCTTATGTCAAATGGCCGCAGAGGCTGCAAATGCTCGGGAGATTGAAGAAGAAAGTTGGGGACAAGAGATCGACATGTATCAGAGCGACCATGTGTCTCAGCAAAATAGCCTTTCTTGGTATTCTGACATTTCGAGATATCTGGCCCAAGGCACGATGGACCCTACTCTTACTGCCCGACAGAAACGCGCAATAAGACTAAAAGCCGCATCTCACCAACTGATCCAGGGTAAGTTGTTCAAGAAACACCATGATGGGGTCCTGTTACGCTGCTTGGAAACTGACGAAGCACAAAAAATCTTAACTGAGTTGCATGACGGACCAGCTGGAGGTCATTTTTCCGGAGATACCACTGCCCATAAGATAATGCGTGCAGGATACTATTGGCCTACTCTTTTCAGAGACGCGCATGCGTATGTTCGGAAATGCATTCAGTGCCAGAAGTTCGCCAACCGAGAAGCACGGCCAGCCGCACCACTACTCTCAGTAGCAGTAGAAGAACCTTTCCAACAATGGGGTTTGGACGTAATTGGGGAAATCTTACCTCACTCTTCTAAACAACATCGGTATATCCTTACGGCCACTGATTACTTCACCAGGTGGGTCGAGGCAACACCGTTACGTCGAATCAACGATCAAGAGGTAATAGAATTCCTCACGCATTCCATCATGACCAGGTTTGGCGTTCCGACTTCTTTAGTTTTTGATAATGCGACTTATTTCTCATCTTTTAAGTTATATGATTTTGCGTTGGAAAATGGAATTATTTTGAAACATTCTGCAAACTACTATCCCCAGGGAAATGGATTAGCTGAGTCCACTAACAAGAATCTCATCCGGATTATTAAGAAGACTCTTCTATCCCACCAGCGCAACTGGCACAATGCCCTTCACAATGCGCTGTGGGCTGACCGTATTACTCCCAAGTCCTCTTTAGGCACCTCCCCATTTTTCCTCGTGTATGGAAAAGAAGCTGTTCTACCTTCTCATCTATCTCTCCCGGCCCTCCAACTGTCCCAAGAATGTCATGGCACCCCGTGTCCCACCTTGCAGAACCGAATCGACACCTTGCTGAAATTGGAGGAAGAAAGGCAAAAGACCCGGGAAAAGTTTGCCATCTATCAGAGCCGAATCAAAAGATGGTTTGATAAAAAGTCCGCGGGAAATAAAGTTTTTGAAGTAGGAGACCTGGTCCTTAAGTGGGATAAAGCCCATGAGGAAAAGGGGAAGCATGCTAAGTTCCAAGCACTCTGGACAGGCCCGTTCCAAATTAATGAAAAGATAGGATCACACACATTCAGATTACAAACCCTTGATGGACGAGTCGAGGTCCTCCCGGTAAACGGGCATGACCTCAAACACTATTTCACTTAACAGCCCTTCGAGGGCTGTCTGGTTTTGTACCATAGTTCCGTGTCTTTTATTTTGTTAAAAAAAATAAATAAATAAAAAATAAAAAATAAATAAAAAATAAAAATAAAAATAAATAAATAAAAATATATATATATATGAATAAAATGGAATAAAAACCTAAGGAAGGATTTGTTAGAGCTACGCAGATTGGCATACTGCAGCAGGTTCTCCGCTGATGGAAAGCCTTTCCCGATAAACTCAAAGGTGGCGAAAGTTTGTTTGCCCTCCACACCTAGAGGTAGCACATTACCAAGCACAAGTCATCAAGCAGGAGAACTTACCTCGCCAGTCTGAGAGGGTGTCCACAAAAGAAAATGCAGTGTAAATGGTAACCGGACCAGAAGGGAAGAGAGATACTCTAAGCTACGATAGGGCGTCTGGGAAAAACCAAAGTCCTCATACCAGACCAGGAACAACCTCCTTGCAAGCAAAATAAGTCGGGATCCCTCATCCGCCCAGGCCAAACGGCCATTTCAAATAAGTGCCATAAGCACATCTAAATAAGTGCCTCGGGCACATTCAAAATAAGTGCAATAGCACACAAATAAGGGTAAAGGATTGAGAAAGGCTTCCTGCGCAGAGAGGTGATGTAACGACTCCGCCGGGGTACTGACCAGGCTCGCTGGCAGCGGAGCAACGTTCTCGATTCCTAGGCAGTGACTCCGCCGGGACCGAGAGGTTCGCTGGCAGCGGAGCAACACGATGAGGACAAAATAATCGTACCAGACCCTGTGGTCGCCTGGAGTTCTCCAACCCTTCCAGTCCGGAGGCCTGAAGAAAGAATTCGTTTGAATGGCGCCCAACCAGACCAACAGGTTGAGCAACCCAGCTAGATGCCGAAGGCTAGGAAATGGCAGCCACAAGGTAAAAGAGGACAGTTAGCATAAGCCCCTCCCTCCCCCCGCAAAGACTAACCATCAGCAGAGACTCTGAGTTCGTCCAGTGAATCGCCATTTGTTGCAGTCTCTACAACACCCTCCAAAATTTTGACCACCATTTCAAATTTTCGGAGCCCCTTAGAAACAAAGAGAAATTGCTAAGTCACTAAGTCGCAAAAGTAAACAATTCATGAAAACTGCGACCTAGCGACCTAGGGACCCCGCGAACTCAGGTCGCCAGGTCGCCAGGTCGCAGATCCCCTAAACTGATGAAAAATGCGACCTTGCGACCTAGCGACCTCGGGTTGCCAGGTCGCCAGGTCGCAATTTCGTCATTTTCAGAAAATCGCGACTTAGCGACCTTGCGACCCAGCGACCCCAGGTCGCCAGGTCGCAAGGTCGCCAGGTCGTAAAACTCAATGTTTGACAAATCTGCGACCCAGCGACCTGCATTAATTGCCCGCACGTGCGACTTTCTATAAAAGGGAGGTCGCAGGTCGCATTTTTCACATTCAGCGATTTGTAAGGAAAACGCCTCTTACAGCTCAACTGACGAGTTTTTCCCGCGTAAGTTGCCTTTTCTTCCTGCTGTTTCCGTTTTAATGATTTTCTTACTAAACCCGTCTCCCCTTTAGCCTTTAAATTTTCTTTTGGTCGAGCTTTGATGTTTTCTGAGGTTTTTGTAAATTATATGTTGCATGAATTACCCAAAACCTCGCTGTTTGTTGTTTTACCCCATGGCATCATCCCTTTGCCTTTGAAATCATGCCACAGCTTCCCCTGGGCCCAGAAATCTTGTAAACTCCCAAGAGAAAGGGGGCAAAAGAGTTCAAGGCCGCGCGCGCAAAACCCCCGGCAAGCCAGTCTGCGACCTGCGACCCAGCGACCTAGTCGCGAGGTCGCAGAGTCGCATTTTTTCCATTTTTTGGGATTTGCGACCCTGCGACCCAGCGACCTAGTCACTAGGTCGCTAGGTCGCGTTTTCCCATTTTCCGGAGATCTGCGACCTAGCGACCTAGCGACCCAGCGACCCCAGGTCGCCAGGTCGCAAGGTCACAAGGTCGCGCCCGGGCCCTGTTTGTGCGATCCGCGACCCAGCGACTCAGCAGTCCAGTTTTGCATTAACGCAGCTAGATTTCATCACTAAATTATAACTGGTTTTTATCACCATGACGTTCTTATCGTGGGACTCTTTTCTGAATTTGACAGGTGAAACTCAAGACGACATAGAGTGCATACCTGTGCTCTCAAATTCTAGTGACATGGCACCCCCGCTATCTCGGAGGAAGGACAAGAAAAAAGTGGAAGAGATTGATGAGCTGGAGGTGGTGTCCCCACCCCCAATATTCCGAGATACACTATGTACTTTTTCAAAAGATGACAGCATGAGATGGTACCATATTTATCATGAGTTCTCCACACCGGAAGAAGAATTTCCAGAAGATCTCCCAGACCGGGAAGTATACTTGGCGGTAAAGAGGTCTAAACTACATCTGGCAGGGGCGCACCCAGCCATATTCCCTTGTCCAGAGATCATAGACTGGATCATACAAAAGACAGACCCCGAGAAGTTTGTGATCAGGGATTACCAAGGCAGAGCTTTCGCTACGCTGGTAGGCGCAGATGCACACCTTTATTACTCACTGCCTCGCCCAAACGAGTATTTCTCTCCAGAATGGGCCGTTACTCACGCCGTTCCAGTAGTTGATACTATTAGGCAATGGTGGGAGGAGCCCGAGAAGTTCAAGGTCAAGAAAGACCAAGAGTACCCGTGGCGAGCCTGAAAAAGGTTTACAAATTGGTTGCCGCCATGCTTTGCAGACTTTACGGGCGCCCAGATTGCTCCACCTTCAGCGGCAGTTGGGCTACTATCATGGAGTATGTGACAACACAGGGCACTCGTTTCAACTGGGCAGGCATATTGATGACGTCGATGCAAACCAACTTGAACTCGGCATTGGCCCCGGAGGAAGGAATGCCCGCAGAATTTTACATGGCCTCTTACCTACTAGACGCTGTCTGCGCCCGAGTAGAGTTTGATGGATGGCCGCACAACTGGGACCCCGAGCAATCACGTGCAATTCATCTGCAACTCAAGGTATTTTGGGAGTCCAAATACAAGCAGGATATAGATCAGATTTCCCAAATATTTATTCCCTCTCTGTACAGACATTTATTTGGCCAAGACGCCCCTTGCATGTCATGGCGGGCCAAGGAAACGCTAGTTAAAGTGGGACACTGGTTCCCTTTCCCGGGATACACCTTCATCCGAGTTTTTGGAACTTACAAGGCGCCACATGCTATGCCTCACTTCGTGACAGACAAAATGCTTATCCAAGAAGTATGTTTTCAAATGTCACACGGATTCTCCAACATCTTGTCTAGAGGAAAAAAGAAGCCATGGCCCACGTTACCCCTCACCATTGGTGCATTCACAGTTAAATACTTCAGGGAAGTAACAGCAGAAGCAGAAGCAATGAGAGGTTATCACTTTGGGGCGCTTGAAAACAGAACATACGACCCAGAGAGAATAGTTCCTGAACACTGCCGGAGGGCCAATTTCAGGTGGACCTATCAGCACCTTGAGCGCCCGGCGGAAGATGAGAGAAGGAACTGGTATAATGCTGAAAGACAACTCGCTCCGGAAATTGACGTGGTTCAGGAAGACCCAGACGATCAAAGCTTAGAAGACAGAAGACGTCAGTTAGGAGGTGCCTCTTCATCCGCACTCAAGAAATATCGAACCAACACAGGGCCAGTTCCATCCATCAAACAAAAGGGAGCAGAGGAAAAAGCCCAGCAAGAAAGGGAGAAAAAGCTAAAAGAAGATGAGGAGGCGCGCCAAAAGAGTGCAACAGCAACACAAAAGAAGAAGCTGGCCAAAGAGGCCAGGAAAGAAAAGGAGGACAAGGAGGCACAAGCCACAGCGGAACGAGCACTTAAGGCAGAACTGGACAAGGCAGAGGCTGAACGCCAAGAGAAAGCCGAACAGGCTGCTGCAGCTGAACAGAAGAAGAGGGCCGAGATAGAAGCAACAGCAGAAGCTGAACGGCGGAGGAAGGAAGAGCAAGAAAAGAACACAGAGGAAAGGGAGGATGACATGCTGGACGACCTTGAGGTAACCCCTCTCGATATACCTCTGGGCCGTACAAAACTCTCTGATGTCAGATCGCCCCATGTACAGGAAGAAGATGTATTTGACTTGACTAGGCTCACATTTGATCAGTTTTCATTCAAAATCCGGCAAGAGAAGAGGAGGTCACTGGCACAAAGTCCCTCTGCCTCATCCGCAGTGTCAACAGGCAAGGATATAGTTTTGGATACCAGGACTAATCCGGTAATGATAGCATCAGCAGGTACCGCTTTCACTGCAGCTACGGAAGAGAATGTAACCCGAATGAGTAGAGAAATAGTATCTCTACAAAACAGACTGCACGCAGCTGAGCAACGCGAAAAGATAGCAGAGCAGGAGAAAGCAGAACTGCAAGCAGAAGTCCAGCAACTTCGAAACCAAGCTCTACCAGCAAATGAAGTCTCGCTTGCCATTTTCAAAGAGTGTGAGGTGTTGGAAGTGACTATGAGACAGGTATATGGTGAAATGTTCACCATTAAACAAACAGTCGCTCCTCTGGCAAGAGCACGAATCGAAACCAGGCAAAGAAAAGAGCAACTCAGAGAGGCTTCACAAGCTTTAGACCGGATGATGGGTTGGATAATACAACACCCTCAGGCACCTGAAAATTTGCCTAAGAGGGACTGGATTCACACGCAGGATGCAAAGGTTCAACTCCGCATGGCGATGCAATCTGGAGACAAATTGTCCAAAGACCTGGACAAAGTAATGTCCTCGTACAACCACCTGATTAGTGGTATCGACTCAATGCATACGTTGCATCACATTCCATCACTTGGGGCATTAGAAGAAGAGAAAACATGGGAACAAGTAAACCAGGACATCCAATCGTTTTTGCAACCTATCAAGCAAGCCGCAGCTGATCCAGAACCCTCGGCATCTCAAGAGCATCTTAGTAAATTCATCGCCACTCCAGCGCGGATTTATACCAAGCTTGCATCGCTTTCAAATCAGATCGGACAGAAAAGGGAGACCTTAGTACCAAACGCTTTGGAATGTGTGCATAGGCGGAAGGAGGAGGTACCTCTGGTTGCCCCCATAGCAGCAGAATACAGGACATGGCAGGATTTCCTGAAGGAGCAACAGATTGACGTCCCTGACCTTAATATTTCACGGCCCGGCAGCAGCAAGTCCTGAGCAACAAGTAAAGCCAGGTCGCAAGTCGCATCAACAGAACAGGTCGCAGGTCGCATCTCCTACTTAGGTCGCAGGTCGCATCTTCTACCTAGGTCGCAGGTCGCATCACTCACCTAGGTCGCAGAATGAGTGGGTCGCAAGGTAACCCAACGGTCAAGAAGGCGAACAGTCAAGGGAACCCAACGGACAGTTTTGGCATTATAAATACTTCCTTCGGGAACTTGTAAAGGGCTTTTCTTTTTTGGGAAAACTCAAGAGCTACATGCAATTGTATTGAAAGATTCTACACTTGAGCATATGAATATAGAGTCTTGTTAAAATACCCTATGGTTATGATGTGTTTTGTTGTATGAACCCTTTGCGTATTTCTTGTACAGTTTCAGAATATCCTATGATTAAAGAAGCTGCACTATTCATGTCATCGTTTATGCGTCATGGCTATCCGTGTTGTATCAATGATGTTAATTTTATTATCTGTTCTATTAATGAATGTTAATGAACTATATTGTTAGCATTTCGTTTCATCTTTCAGGAAGTGGAGAGGTATCTTATCATAAAGAACTATTTCTTTTTTGATCAGACTACCGTACAAGCATTACCCCACAAAAGATTTGTTGCTAATGACATCTCTTGAGGTGTACGCGCTTTATCTATAATCTTGCTACGCATAGTGTTTGATTCGTGTTTAACACATTAATCTTGTATTCTGTATCATGTGAATGAGTGTATGTCCGCAGGTTCAAACAGGTTCTTTTGAGACCGAAGGGAAGTCATCTTAAGTGGTAGCCGGACCCACACCCCGGACGGGATCCCTATTCCAAACGGTTTAAGGTCTAATTGGGACTTTCTACCAGGGAGATCCCCTACTGTTGGCCGGACAAATTTTCCCGTCAACAGATGATAAAATTTATTCTCTTCTGACGACTCCTAAACTTAATCAAATTAAAACCATTGGTAGTTCTTATAATGATACCATAGCTCCAAGAGGTAGAATACCTGAAACAATACTTATGCAACTACATCCCCATGATCTTAAGGACGCCCTTATTTAGAATATTATTTATGGATAATACCACCCCTAACACCATTGCTACATTTATACCATTAGATGTTAGCAAATTTCCTGATGCACCACATCCATTACCGAAGGTGTATAACGAATGGTTGTCTAAATTCAATGGTACAAATGTTATTTCTGTTGAGAAACATATGCATGAGTTTTATTGGGCGGTGAGTGCTAAGTTGATCATGGATGAGGCTATAGTTATGATTTTATTTTCTATGAATTCAAAAGGAAGTGTGAGGGATTAGTACCTTAGTTTACCCCAAGGTAGTATAATTGATTGGGATACCTTTCGCCAAGCCTTCGACAAAAGATGGGCCAAAATTAAGGAAGGTGGCAAGCTTCTTGATAAATCCCTAGAAGCTAAGAAAAATAATAATGAGACTATTAGGGAATTCACCCAACATTTTGAGAATATACTAAGGGAAGTCCCTAATCTATATAGACCAATCGATGAGACGATCCTTGATAAATATGTACGAACCTTGCTTGGAAATTTCACATATTCTCTAAAAGACAAGTTTTGAGATTTGTAGCTTGGGAGGTACTCCAAAACCAAGGCTAGAAGGTTGTGGAGGAGTTGGCACACAAAAGTGGCTTGTGGGCTAATAACCCAAGCATGGGGGTTTTTTACCCAAAGGAGTTAGGTCAAAACTAGGAGGAATTTTGATGGTTTGACCAATTGAGATAATAGAGTGCCTCTAGAGAAACTAGGGGCAGTGAAAATCATCAAGATTGGAGGTCTACATGTGAAGATATTAATTTTTCAAGATTATGTGTGGGCTTGTGGCATAAAGAACAAGTTGGTCATATCTTGAGGAGGTTTGCTTTAGGTCTAGAAATTGCCACAATAGACATGTATAAAAAGAGGTAAGGGAGACCTCATTTGAGACACATCCTAAGTGAAATTCACATCAATAATACCATTAAAATATTGCAGGTCTGAGGTAGCAAGACAAAGGCAGGGAGAAGGACCTTTTGGAATCTCTTGAGACAATTTTTGTTGCAACTTAATTTTTTGAGGAGGCCATAGCTTTCTGAGGTAAGTGTGAGAATTATAAGCTTTTTTTAAGTGTTGTTTATCTTCTGTTTTGGATCGCAGAGCTTGATTTAGCTACAACAAGGTTGGAGTCACTTATTGGAGTGCTGAGAGGCCTAATGTTGGATCTTCTTTCTAAGACATAGGCACAAGGAGTACACCACAACCTGAATAGAGGGTGTAACCCTTGGAACAATGGTAATAACTCTCTTTTGTAGTAGATTCGTGAGTTGTAGCGTGTCTTGAGGAGGATATTTAGGCCCTACAATAGTGCACTAGAATCCTATAAGAGCAATGAAGGGTGACAGGTTATTTAGAGAAGGGAAAATGGTTGGGAGCATGCATTCTGGGCTAATAGTGTGCCCTAACTAGAGATCACATTACAAAAAACCAAAAGACAAGAGGACCAATAGAGATTTGGATACATATCTATGTATATCCTCTTGTTGATGTTGAGTTGCTAGTGGATGTAGACGTCCAGGTTGGATAGTTGGTGGAGCAACCAAAAGAAAAATTGTTTGGGAAGGTTGTAGTGGCATGCTCCAAGCCCTAAGTGTAGGTCATTGAGGGATAAATTAGTTTCTAGAAGGCATAAGATTAGGTGAGCTCAAGAATGATTCTTGAAGGATGAATAAAGGAGGTCAAAGGAGCAGATCACATCAACCCAAGTTCATTATTGGAGAAGGATGTTTGATAGTGATAGGTGGCATCCTGTTGCAACTGCTATAACCACCCTCCAAAAAATTGCATATGATTTGATTTTTGATCCTTCCCTTCTATCCATAGGAGATTATATTTTACCGTCGTCAAGTATTCATGATTTGATCAAGACTTATTATTTTCATGTTGAGATTGTGTTTTCTTGTTTTGATATTGATCTGAACTTTTTGAGTCACAAGCCAACCTTATGACTTGACCTTGCAATATTTTTGGGCTTGCCTATAGAAATTGTGCAATATTGGAAGGAAAGCCAATATTAATGATGGAAACTATGCAATCCAGAGTGGTGGCTCAACCTTGAGCCTGATATTTTCGTAGTCCTGGATGGCAGCCCAACACTAAGCTTAGAAACTGCGCAAATAATTCCTTGAGCTCAGAAAATATTGTGAAATATTTCTTAGCAGTGTGCATGGAAATTTTCCCTAAAAAGAAAAAAAGTGAAAAATCATCCGTAGAAAGTAGGGATTCATTATTAGTTTCCTAAAAGTGGTACAGTTACTATTTTTGAAACTTTCTACCAAGTGCCACTTTTTCCTTGATTTTAGGCATGCACATCATTATCCCTATCTGCCCAAATATATTTAATAAATGCTTCTATATATCATTTGTACATTCAACCTTAGAGCTCTAGAATTCCCAAGGAGATCAAGGAGCCTTCAAAGGAGTTTGCGTCACTTTTCTGGGTGAGTTTTTCTTTTGTCATATTTTGTTATTTTTCTGTCGCTTTTTGTCGTTTCGCTTATGTGAGTGTTGTTTTGCTTATTTCTCTTCATGGTGTTAGTTTCAAAATATGCATTCTGCCATCATTTATCAAAATCACTCATTTCATTATCATTTTAGGTGTCTCACTCTTATATTTTTATATCATTCCACTAAGTCATGCTAAAAATTGTTTCATTGATGGTAGCCCTACTCAATAAAACTTCACTCTCCCTCAGAAAATAACATTTTTCTGACTCACCTTCATGTCTTCTTGAGCATAATAACACCTATGAAAATCTCATTTCACCATGTCTTGTCTCATTTAAATTCAACCATGGAAGTCAGGTCATTCAAGGTCCCATCAGGTCATTAGGTTTCATTGTTCAAGGTCCAAAAATGCACCATTTCATTTGCATAAGGTAAAAAATGTATGATATTGATCCCAAAAATGTTTCTTTACCATGTAAAGATGACCTCCAAGATGGTTTCCAAAGTTGTAATTTGATTTCAAGTGTGATTTTCATTCCAAGATGTAATTTTTATTTATTCATATAATTTTATGTTAGTTCAAATGTAATAAGTATTCAGTCTCCCAAAGGCTGCTAACTCAGAATTCCACATGCCAACACATAAAATGTCAAAGTGAAAGATTTTTTAGTTCATCAATTGATCAAATGTCAAAGGGAGTTGTCTTTTCCCAAAGGTGCACAAGTCATCATTGTTCACAAGCACTAAACCCTAATTTCCTCTCCCATTGAGCTATGGTTTGCTATGAAAAAGAGGCATATGAGTAGAGGAGGCATAAGGTAGTTCATATCAGTAAGTATGAGGCTATTTCAACTCATAAGATCATTTCTCCGTCATTTTTTAAGAAATCATTCCAAGAGTCAAGTCATTTTCCACTCATAGGGCTAGTTTTGCTTCAAACTATGTTTCTGACCAAACAAAGATGAATTTGATAACAATGAGAGAGGTTTTTTTCAATCCTAGGTCAAGGAAGAAAATCCTCCTTCATATTTTACACAAGTGTCATGGTTTTATAGAAATGTCAAAAACACAGGTGCCACATGAGAGTTTCTACACTTCTGGAGTTACCTTGGGAAAATAAATATTTCTCATAGATAGGGTGTACCAATCACTTTCATGATAATTAAAATGATAACTAGACAAAGAGAGATTTCCAATGAGCTATCATGAGCTCAATTTGGAGTTAAGGAAGGCCTCCAAATGTTTACTGCAACAACACTTTGAATTTTTTCACCCTCATTCAGCACTTTTTGACCAGTCTTGGGAAAATAAAATTTTTACAAGGGAAATAAACTCCAATAAGAAAAAAAAAAAGGTATATTTGAAAAGTAGACAGGATAATATTTCCAACACACTATCTTGGGCCCAATTGGGACACCGAGAAGGCCTCCAAATGTGGTCTGCAAAAAGGTGCTACAGAGATGTTGCGTGTTTGGAAAGGATGTCGTGCGTTTGCAAGGGTCACTGCGCGTTTGATTCAGACGCTGCACATTTTATTAGAAAGACGAAAAACTATCTTACAGCCTCCCACTTCATCAACCAATGCCAGAATTCTACATAGGATTTTGTTCAAGGCTCCATTGATCAGTGAGTAGGCCCTAGACATTATCTCATTGATACATTATTTGTTTTATAATCATTTGAAGTTTTTTCTAAGGAAGAAATCCTAGTTCTTATTTCAAAACTAAATTCCTAAACTGATATATATTTCCCTTCCTATTTCCATTTATATTTTCCATATCCTTATTCCCTAAAGCAATACCATTCCTAATACCTCTAAATCTTAGGGTTTTCACTAACCTAGGTTCCCATTGACATTCCCATTCCCTCCATTTCCCAAAAAATTTCCTTTCACTTCACATTCCCTCCATTACATTCCATCACCCTAGGGTTTCAAATTAAAATATGGTTGAAGAGGAGAATAGAACTATTATTGAGGAGCAGAGACCAAAGAAAAAGTCATATAAAAAGGGAGGGAAAGTCATCAGACTTGAACCAACAACCACTAGAGAGCTTATGGCATCTCCCCTCACTGTGTCATGTTTTAAGCATGTGGGTTGTTTTGAATATTGCGAGAAAGTGAAGAAGATCCAGTATCATCCTATGTTAATAATATTGTTCATTTCCAATCTTCATGATAGACAAGTTACTCTTGCTGGGTTAATTTCACTATGTCCACTAATATCATTGCAGCTGCTATAGGGATCCCAAATATAGGAGAAAAATGGTTTAAGCAAGGAAACCTCAATCATTGCTACTATGAGCCATATCTTAAACCAAGATACAAGGATGAGAAAAATAAAATTTTTCCTTTCTCTCATCTCCTTGACAGATATGTTCCCATGATGAAAGTCATCATGAAATACTTCACATGTGAGGGGAGGTTTTCTAGACTCTATTCTTATCATATCTGACTCCTCATGCACTTTACTAGAGTCAAAATGCTTCACACACCCTATTATCTCTCCTGAAACATTGACAAAATGGCATATATTTCCCAAAATAGAGTTTATGTTCATCAAATGTAGAGTATTTTCCACCACTCCCTCATCAAAATGATAGTTATGTATCAGCTTGATCAAATGAACATTCCATGGGATTCCTTCATATTAAATAAGATTTTTACTACCCCACCTAGTCAGCATGACCTGAACACCCCTTCATCATCTCATTCTCCCACATATATTCCTCCATATTATTCCACTGTTCACACATCATTACCAAGTTAGCTCATTCACTTCATATTGATCCTTATTCTTCACCTTTCTATAACCCTACATCACCATCACATCATGATTCAAAGTCATCAAGCAGTGAGGAAGATATTGAGGCAGCATGGGCTAGTTTGGTTGAGGTTGAGCCTTTTCCCAAAACTTACCAGAGAGGTTATAGGCATGTGTTTGTTTCACTTGGAGTGAAAGGGGCTATGCCTTCTTCATCAACACAACAAGTAGATAAAGGTAAGGAAAAGGTAACAGAGCCAAACAATGATGATAAGGATGGAGAAAATGAGACAGAGCATGAATTTCAGTTGATTGAATTAAGTGAAGGAGATGAAGACAAAATCACCAATGCAACAATCAAAGGAAAAGATGCAAATATTAGTGAACTTGAAACTAATATTGAGAGGGCCAAGTATGTGATTTACTTCCTTGAACAAGAAAATCAGTAGCTGAAGACCAAGCAGGCCATCAATGAGGTGAAGTGTATCAAAGCACAAAGAGAGGCAGAAAATGATAAAGCCTTGCTTGAGGAAACATTGGAAAGGTTTGGTGAACCTGATGATGAGGAGGATCAGCCTCCAAGAGAGAGACTAAGGACTAGAGGGATAAGAAAAGAGCTCTAGACCAAGAGAAACAAAGGGACGCTGACCTAGCAGATTGGCTCACACCAAATGAACAACATCCCCTACAAATCAGCAAGGGCAGGGAACCATGGCTTGATAGAGCCAATATAAATTTGGAGAAGTTGCTAGAGAAGGCCAATAAGGATAATGAATTTTTGAGGAGAAGGGTCAAACTTCATGCACGGGAAGAGAGAATTGCATTGGCCAAGCTCAAAAGAGCCAATGCTAAAATTGAAAAATTGACCAAGAAAGGAGAGAAAGAGAAGTTAGATATACTTACTGAGGTGTCACTACATGCCTCAAGCACTTTATGAGCAAGTACACTCACCATTTTGACAAATTTTTGGCACACGTTTCACTTTTGTTCATTTATGTGTTTTTGAGTATTTTTGCACACAGAAGATTTTCCAAAGGCGCAGCAACCTGGATGCTAAGATATTTTTTGGGGCCTCCAAATGAAAAATGGCCACCACCAGCGTGTTAATATTGATGAGGACATCGAACCTAGAAATTTTCAGAATTTTTGGACGAGAACTGGTCCATCAAAAGTGCCAAAAACCATCAAATTTTCATGTTTCTACCTCCAAATATGCCTGGTCACTGCGTGTTTACCAGTCTTGGGAGAATAGTTTTTTGACAGGGAAAATGAGCCCCATTTTCAAAAGTGGATTTAGTTTTGGAAAATAAACTCAAATATCTTTCCAATGATCTATCATGGAGATGATTTAGACATCGGAAAGGCACTCAAAACCAGCCTTGAACAAATGTCATTTTTTCTGCCTGGACGCTGCACGTTTGACAAACAAATTGTGTTTTTTAGAGTCTTAAGAAATTTTTTGAGTTTCACTCTAGTTTGACTTTTACATTGGAAATTGAGGAATTTACTTATGTAAATGGTCAATATGAATGTAAATATCATGTTTTTACTTTTACCTAGGGTAAATTCATTAGGTAAGTCAACCATTTGAGGTGTAATGAATCAGTTCATTAGAGATAGGAATGAGTCACTTTTCTCATACTACACTCTAGCTATCAGTTCATATTTTTATGTAATATCTCCCTCATCTCATGAATTCGACCCCTATGGATGAGTGGAGGTGGTTTTGAGATCTATTTAGCTCAGTTCTTCATAGGAGTTAGGGGTTGGAAGTTGGAATCAGTTTCATTTTTCTTAGATGATCAAGGAGACTTTGTACTCAGTTTTGGCCATTAATACAAGAGGAGTTGCAACTACATTTATGGGATACTTGTGGTATTGAATCTCTTTCATTGTTTCTTCTTCAGTGACATTTGTGTGAATGTATTGTTCATTTCCTTTTCATGTCTATGATTATGATCTTTTATAAGTGTGAAATTCAGAATACATGCTAGCCATGATCTATTTTGGGTAATTGATCATATTTTGTTTCATATCTTCTATCTGAGAGAAATAAATCTCTTATGATTCCCTCAACCTCCTTACATTTTATAAACCATTCCATAACCATTTCCCTCAAGTGATTGAAATTATACCTACATTTCCCCATTCATCCCTATAACCCCAACTCTATAGCCCTGACCTAGGTTTCCTTGACCTAATTTCATTATTCGCTGATTTACCCAACCAAAACCAAATCAAAACAACCCCTTGCACTCATTATCTAGCCTAAAACCCTAATTTCTTCAACCCTCCTGGCTATGACCATTTTGGAGAGATCCCTCTTCAACTTGATAGGGATAGCTATCAATTCAAAATATTGGTTTGTGGTTACTTCTGCTGGGATTCCTTCCTCAACCTTGGGAATTTGGTGGAGTGATAACATACTGGCATCGTTGTCGGGGATCGAAAGGACAAATATTCCCTAGGAAAGAACGACAAAGATTAGATCTAATTGTTGATGGTGAACAACAGTTGGACACATATGAAGGCTGAACCATTCACCTGGCGACTCCAACTTGATGTAAATACTCCATTGGAGGATCGACCTTGCCAGCAGAAAAATGGAAAAATCTCACACAAAGGTCAAATATTCAAAATGGAATTATATTCAATATGTAATAGGATTTCTTGTAAATTACTTCTTTTCTTTTCTTGAAACTATCCTGAAAGTTTTCCAGAGTTTGTTGTATGAAAAGGATGATCAAAGTTTTGATTTCACCTATTTGAAGAATGTAAATACCGAGTTTCCCTTTGATTTTGATCAAGATCAAGACTTCTTACCTGAAAAATTGTGCATATCCTTTTCACGCTGATGAGCCTCAAGAGATCAAGACTGATCCTATAACTTCTATACACACTCCTGCACCTTGTAAAATTCCCAATAGATATAAACCACTCATCTTACCTCCTATTATCCATGATTTCCCTGAAAATTATTACAAATATCTTCCCAGGTTTGATGGAGAATATGGAAACATCACTGCTGAGAAAGACATTCAGAGTTTTGAAAGTTTTCTCGACCTTTTTTAGGTTGATGAAGATGATGTTAATATTAGGATCTTCGCTCTATCTTTGCAAGGCAAAGCCAAGGAATGGTTCAAAAACTTGCCAGTTGCAAGTATTTTTTATTTCCATCAATTTGTGAAAGTATTTCTTGATAAATGGGTGATCAAGAGGAATCCTTTTCTAATTTTAGAAGAATATGATACTTTGAAAAGGCAACTAGGAGAAACAGTGCAAAACTTTTCAGCTAGATTCAATCAAGTATACCATTCGATCCCTGTTTATATAAAACTGCCTCTTGGTTCAGCCCTCTTACACTTCCTGGATGCCTTTAATGAGGAAATTGAATTTTGATTGAGAGAAAGGGACATTACAACACTTGAAAAAATGCAAGATAGTGCAATAGTCGTAGAATTTAATTTGTTGATCAGAAGGTAAAATTTGAAAGCAGAAGAAAAGGAAAACATAGAGAAAGAATTCTTGACATATTCAAAAGTGAAGCTCGAAATTTTAGTTAGTATAGTAGAGGAAATGATGCAAAATATCACCATGAGAGATGAGATTTTTTTTCAAGAGGACCATGTTGCACTGATTGAAGAAAAACAAGTTGCTAATATGAAAAAATTTCCTTCCTATCCTAGTTATCATAGATATGATATTGATTTTATGTATGCATTATGGGACAATAAAGAAATCAATTTTATAGACCAGCTTGCAGAGGAGAGATCTGTAGATATGATGTTCATGCTTGATGACATTCTTCCTTTTGATGATTTACCTAAGTATGATCAGTATGACAAAAAATATGTTCTCCAAACAGAAGCTAATCTTGTAGAGAAATCAACAGCTGGTTTGTGGGAGAAGAAAGTTCAGTTTCAGCAGCTCAAACATAGTGATCAGCTGATGCATATCAGCTATGGCAGTGATGATGAAAGTGTAGAAAATTTGGAAGTAATTGAAGGATATTTGCCTCTTTGTTTTACTTCATTTCAGTTCATTATAGATAACTTTCATGCAATCATAAATCAACAATCATTAATATTTGATCTTGACAATCAAGAGGATAATGAAATTCTCAATCAAAGCTCCTGACCCTTGTGTTTCTCCTCATTTGTAAAAATAAGAGAAAACTATGAGCAGGCAGATAAGAAAGTGATCAACATTATAAATGACAAACATTATCCTGAACTGGTTAAGGAAATCATTTGCGACATAGAACCCTCGCAGCCCTCGAATTCCATTGAATGTCAGATTGCAGATGAAGGCTTGGAAATTGAAACATATGATCAAATGATGCAAGATGATTCTGTACCATTGTCTTTTGAAGCATTTCAATTTTTAAAGGAAACTTTTCATAATGTCTGTAAATCAAAAGATGAGCAGCTTGTAGAAAGTCATGCAATCTCATTAGAACCAATGGAAAATAGGTTGCAACAGTATTTTCAAGTTTTACATGACCCAATAGCTGACGTGTTGGATGATATATGTAGTAAAAGTCCTTCTCCATTAGCTAACTGTGTGCTTGAATAGAGTGTTGATATAAACTTGATCTGACAACTGAATTCATTGTTTTTTTTATCAGGAGTCTTATTACAAAGCTCATTTGAAAATTCGCAGCCATATCAGGAAAGTAAGGGTAAAGATGAAAGTCCATATTCAAGGTACGAAGACTACCTAGAGCAGAGCAGTAATTTATTAGATGGGATGGAAATTAATATGTATTCCTATGAAGATCCTTTTGCAACATTCTTGAGGTCAGCCGGTGGGCTCATGCTTTGTAATTGCATTAAGATTCAATCTGTTTTAAAGTTTTCATGGGAGTTTCCTTTCAGTATTTCTATCTTCTTGATCATAAGCAAGCACTTGCGGAGAATTCAACTAGCAACCAGAATGCTTACATGGTTGCATTGATTTTTCCATTTCACTTGATCAGGTGATGAACAGATTAGACATTAGAGTAGGTTATGTTGAATAATATTAATTCTGAGTATCTTTTTCAGTTTGTCAGTTATGTTTTAGTTTGAGTCAGTTTATTTTATTGAGTCAAGTTTTCAATATTCAGTTAGTTTGAGTTTTTGACTATATTGGCCCAATGGAAGAGGCACTGATTTGAAAAATTCAGAGATCTGTGGTTCTTGACACCTCTTCCAGAGATGCCATCCCCAATAAGGCCAATGTTAGTGTCAGAATAGGCATTCTGCCATCAGTGATCAAAATCACTTATTTCATTATCATTTTAGGTGTCTCACTCTGAAATTTTTATATCATTCCATTAGGTCATGCTAAAAATTGTTTCACTGATGGTAGCCCTACTCAATAAAACTTCACTCTCCCTCAGAAAATAAAAATTTCTTACTCACCTTCATGTCTTCTTGAGCATAATAACAACTACGAAAATATCATTTCACCATGTCTTGTCTCAGTTAAAATCAACCATGGAATTCAGGTCATTCAAGGTCCCATTAGGTCATTAGGTTTCATTGTTCAAGGTCCAAAAATGCACCATTTCATTTGCATAAGGTCAGCAAAGTATGATATTGATCCCAATAATGTCTCTTTACCATGTAAATATGACCTCCATGATGGTTTCCAAAGTTGTAATTTGATTTCAAGTGTGAGTTTCATTCCAAGATGTAATTTTTATTTATTCATGTAATTTTATGTCAATTCAAATGTAATAAGTATTCAGTCTCCCAAAGGCTGCCAACTAAAAATTCCACATGCAAACACATAAAATTTCAAATTGAAAGAGTTTTTTGTTCATCAATTGATCAAATGTCACAGGGAGTTGTCTTTTCCCAAAGGTGCCCAAGTCATCATTGTTCATAAGCACTAAACCCTAATCTCCTCTCCCATTGAGCTAGGGTTTGCTATGAAAGGGAGGAATATGAGTAGAGTATGCATAAGGTAGGTCATATCAGTAATTATGAGGCCATTCCAACTCATAAGATCATGTATCCATCATTTTTTAAGAAATCATTCCAAGAGTCAAGTCATTTGCCACTCATAGGGCTAGTTTTTCTTCAAACTTTGTTTCTGACCAAACAAAGATGAATTTGATAAAAGTGAGAGAGGTTTTTGTCCATCCTAGTTCAAGGAAGAAAAAACTCCTTCATATTTACACATGTGTCATGGTTTTATAGAAATGTCAAAAACACAGGTGCCACAGGAGAGTTGCTACACTTCTGGAGTTACCTTGGGAAAATCAAGTTTTCTCATAGATGGAGTGTCCAAATAACTTTCTTGATAATTCAAATGATAACTAGACAAAGATATATTTCCAATGAGCCATCATGAGCTCAATGTGAAGTTGAGGAAGGCCTCCAAATGGTGTTTGTAATATAACTTTTCATTTTTGCACCCTCATTCAACACGTTTTGACCAGTCTTTGGAAAATAAAATTTTTCAAAGAAATTCAAATCTAATCAGAAAAGAAGGTATATTTGGAAAGTAGACAGGATAATATTTCCAACAAGATATCCTAGGCCCAATTTGTACACCGGTAAGGCCTCCAAATGTGGTCTCTCATAAGGTGTTGTAGGGACGTTGCATGTTTGGAAAGGATGTCGCACGTTTGCAAGGGTCGCTGTGCGTTTTATCAGAAAGACAGAAAACTATCTTATAGCCTCCCATTCCATCATCCAATGCTAGAAATATTCATAGGCTTTTCTTCAAGGCTCCATTTATCAGTGAATAAGCCATATACATTATCTCATTGATACATTTTGTGTTTTATAACCATTTGAAGTTTTTTCTAAGGAAGAAACCCTAGTTCTCATTTCAAAACTAAATACCTAAATTGATATATATTTACCTTCCTATTTCCATGTATATTATCCATATCCTTATTCCCTAAAGAAATACCATTCCTAATACCTCTAAATCCTAGGGTTTCCACTAACCTAGGTTCCCATTGACATTCACATTCCCTCCATTCCCAAAAACATTTCCTTTCACTTCACATTCCCTCCATTTCATTCCATCATCCTAGGGTTTCAAATTTAAATATGGTTGAAGAGGATAACAAAACTATTAGTGAGGAGAAGAGACCAAAGAAAAATTCATATAAAAAGGGAGGGAGATTCATCAGACTTGAAGCAGCAACCACTAGAGAGCTTATGGCATCTCCCCTCACTATGTCATGTTTTAAGCATGTGGGTTGTTTTGAATTTTGTGATAAAGTGCTGAAGATCCAGTATCATCCTATGTTGACAAGATTGTTCATTTCCAATCTTCATGATAGATAGGTCACCCTTGTCGGGGTTAATTTAACTACGTCCACTAATATCATTGCAGCTGCTACAGGGATCCAAAATGTAGGAGAAAAATGGTTTAAGCAAGGAAACCTCGATAATTACTACTATGAGCCCTATATTAAACCAAGATACAAGGATGAAAAAAGACAATTTTTCTTTTCTCTCATCTCCTTGACAGATATGTTCCCATGATGAAAGTCATCATGAAATAATTCACCTGTGAGGGGAGGTTTTCTAGACTCTATTTTTATCATATATGGTTCCTCATGCACTTTACTAGAGTCATAATGCTTCACTTACCCTATTATCTCTCACACAGCATTGAAAAAATGGCATATATTTCCCAAAAGAGATATTATGTTCATCAAATGCAGAGTATTTTCCACCACTCTGTCATCAAAATTATAGTCATGTATCAACTTGATCAAATGAAAATTCCATGGGATTCCTTCATATCAAATGATATTTTTACTACCCCACCTAGTCAGCATGACTTGAACACCCCTTCATCATCTCATCCTCCCACATCTATTCCTCCATCTCAGCCCACTATTCACACATCATTACCAAGTAACCTTCAATCACATCATTCACCTCATATTGATCCTTTTTCTTCACCTTTCTATAACCCTACATCATCATCACATCATGATTCAAAGTCATCAAGCAGTGAGGAAGACATTGAGGCAGCATGGGCTAGTTTGGCTGAGGTTGAACCTTTTCCCAAAACTTACCAGAGAGGCTATAGGTATTTGTTTGTTTCACTTGGAGTGAAAGGGGCCATGCCTTCTTCATCAACACAACAGGTAGATAAAGGTAAGGAAAAGGTAGCATAGCCAAACATTGATGATGAGGAGGGAAAAAATGAGATAGAGCATGAATTTCAGTTAATTTACTTAAGTGAAGGAGATGAAGAAAAAATCACCAATGCAGCAATCAAAGGAAAAGAGGAAAATATTGGTGAACTTGAAACTAATCTTGAGATGACCAAGTATGTGATTGACTTCCTTGAACAAGAAAATCAGCAGTTGAAGACCTAGTAGGCCATTAATGAGGTGAAGTGTATCAAAGCACAAAGAGAGGCAGAAAAGTCTAAAGCCCTGCTTGAGGAAACATTGGAAAGGTTTGGTGAACTTGATGATGAGGAGGATCATCCTCCAAGACAGAGACTAAGGACTAGCAGGCTGAAAAAAGAGCTTTAGCCCTAGAGAAACAAAGGGAAGCTGACCTAGCAGACCAACTCACACCAAATGAACAACTTGCCCTAGAAATCAACAAGGGCAGAGAACCATAGCTTGATAGAGCCAATCTACATTTTTAGAAGTTGCTAGAGAAGGCCAACAAGGACAATGAATTGTTGAGGACAAGGGTCAAACTTCATGCACGGAAAGAGAGAATTGAATTGGCTAAGCTCAAAATAGCCAATGCTAAAATTGAAAATTTGACCAAGCAAGGAGAGAAAGAGAAGTTATATATAATTGATGAGGTGTCACTACATGCCTCAAGCACTTGATGAGAAAGTACCCTAACCATTTTGACAAAATTTTGGCACACTTTGTACTTTTTTTCATTTATGTGTTTTTGAGTATTTTTGCACACAGAAAATTTTCCAAAGATGCAAAAACATGGACTCTATGCTCTTTTTTGGTGCCTCCAAATGACAAATGGCAACCACCAGCATGTTCATTGATGAGGACATCAACCCTAGAAAGTTTCAGAATTTTTGGAGGAGAACTGGTCCATCGAAAGTGCCAAAAACCATCAAATTTTCATGTTTCTGCCTCCAAATATGCCTGGACGATGCGCGTTTACCAGTCTTGGGAGAACAATTTTTTGACAGGGAAAATGAGCACCATTTGAAAAATAGAGGTAGTTTTGGAAAATAGACTCAAAGAGATTTCCAATGAGCTATCATGGAGCAGAGATGGACATCGAAGGCACTCAAAACCATCCTTGAACAAAGGTCATGTTTTCTTCTTGGACATTGTGCATTTGACAAGAAAATTGTGCTTTTTACAGTCTTCAACAATTTTTTGAGTTTCACTCCAATTTGACTTTTACCTTGGAAAATGAGGAATTTAATTATGTAAATGGTCAAGATGAATGTAAATATCATGTTTTTACTTTTACATAGGGTAAATACATTAGGTAGGTCAACCATTTGAGGTGTAAATTATCAGTTCACTAGAGATATGAATGAGTCACTTTTCTCATCCTACACTCTAGCTATCAGTTCATATTTTTATGTAATATCTCCCTCATCTCATGACTTCGACCCCTATGGATGTGTGGAGGTGGTTTTGAGGTCTATTTAGCTCAGTTCTTCAGAGGAGTCAAGGGTTGGAAGTTAGAATCAGTTTCATTTTTCTTAGTTGATCAAGGAGACTTTGTACTCAGTTTTGGCCATTAATACAAGAGGAGTTTCAGCTACATTTATGGGATACCTGTGGTATTGAATGTCTTTCATTTTTTCTTCTTCAGTGACATTTGTGTGAATGTATTATTCATTTCCTTTTCATGTCTATGATTATGATATTTTATAAGTGTGAAATTCAGAATACATGCTATCCATGCTCTGTTTTGGGTAACTGATCATATTTTGTTTCATATCTTCTATCTGAGAGAAATAAATCTCTTATGCTTCCCTCAGCCTCCCTACATTTTCTAAACCATTCCATAACCATTTTTCTCAAGTGATTTACATTATACCTACCTTGCCCCATTCATCCCTGCAACCCCAACTCTATAGCCCTGACCTAGCTTTCCTTGACCTAATTTCACTATTCGATGATTTACCCAACCAAAACCAAATTAAAACAACCCCTTGCACTCATTATCTAGCCCAAAACCCTAATTTCTCTAGCCCTCCTGGCTGTGACCCTTTTGGGAAGAGCCCTCTTCGGCTTGATAGGGCTAGCTATCAAGTCAAAAGCTTGGTTTGTGGTTACCTCTGTTGGGATTCCATCCTCAGCCTTGGGAATCTGGTGGAGTGATAACACATGGTTTTTGGATTTTTAACTTATATTATCTTGTATAATTGTTTTTTTTATTTTTCCATTCGCCTTTTATAAGTGTCACATTAGTTTCTTTTTTTTACACACTGGTGATCATTGTTTCGGCGACTCTCCTTGCAATTTTTTTTTCCTTCCATTTGTTGATTTAATGCACTTAATTCACAACGATATATCCATACTTAGTCAAATTTTCACTTTAACTTGCATTATCACTTAGATTTTCTTGTTTCTCACACCCTCACCGGGAAAATTTACACTTTACTTGGACATGCACTGCCTTGCCTAGCTGGGCTTTGCGCAAGTCCAAGGCTCAAGCTAAAATCTTGACCTATGAGACTACACAATGCGTAGTACATGCTAGACCAACTACTCATTGTGCAGTTCGAGGGATTAATACTTCCACCTTGGCCACTAATATTGCGTAGTATCTCCTTGACTCTGCCTAGGTTGAATTGCGCATTGTGAAATATCTAGCCTTAGGCTACATCACTAGTTGTTGAGACTGCGCAATCCCTCCAGCCAGTATCCCTCCCTTGGACCCAAAAATTGTGTAATATCTCTCATCAGTCCATGTGTTTTTTTTATTATCTTGCTTTGAATTTTTATTTGTAAAATCTGATTTATTCTTGCCATGAGTGCCTTTTCATCCTATAGGTATTTCATTTGTTGAGCATTTCTCTCCAACAGTGACTGTTACCATGGCACCCACATAGAGAAGTATTGGTGAAGCAGTTGAGAGTATGCTAATAAAATTTCCCGTGTATTCAGACACTCAACTGTTTGTGGAAAAGGAATTAGATTTTACGTGGAACAAAGTGAACTAACATTTTTCAGTAAAGAGATTCAAGGTGGATCTAGAGGACCGGAAATTTTATGTCAATGTCCAATGGTCAGGGCTACACAAGGTTTCATGCAGATATTCAACCTTCCCATGTGAAAATGTTATGAACTAGATTTGTATGACATATTGATGTGAAGATTACGACTTTGAGCAATGTCAATAGACAAAATCTTGTGATCCAAGTGGATATTGGTGGCCACCCACCTATTCCACCTAGACCTCCATTCAATTTCATCAATTTCCTCGTTTATAGCAGCGTTTAGTATTTTTAGTAGTTTTTCGGGTCCTAAACTTCTGGAGTAGTTTTGACTCCCTAAACGACGTTTTTTTGAGGTACGTAGCAGACCCGTAGCCATAGCTAGGTGCGTGCTAAAAATCCTACTTGGAGAGATATTTCCAACAATATATCATATGCGCCAAACGGAGATAATATGGCCAAGTTGCAACCCCAAGAAGTTGGTTTCCCAACTAACCCCAACAGGGCCCACAAACTCTTGGTGTTCCATCTACTGGGATTAGGGTTTTGGTTGTTTATGGTTTTGGTTGTTTAGTGTTTTCCCATGTTATTCAATAATAAAAATTCCCTTGAGCCTCATTGTAACACAGTTCATAGGCATGTAGCTGCCACATCTCTTCTTAAAGATAAGCTACCATCACCCGAGCTAGTTTATTTCCATTATGTATGTAATATTATTTTAGTAATTTGATATTAATGAAATAAAGTATATTTCCTACCGCATATCTACGTTTATGTTCATTTCTATATTTTATTGCGTTCCTGCGTAAATATGGATCAGTGGTATCAGAGCGGTCTACTCTTTCTTGATCTTTCTTTGCATGTCCCCAACGAGATCGGGGTATAAGGAGTTAGGGCTCGATCTGGTTGAACCTTTGCAAGATCTTCCTCACAAACCTCGACGACCTCCCATGGCGGAGGAAAATAAAGACGAGGGAGCAGGAGATCCTATCAAAATATTGCTCGAGGAGGCCCTTGAGAAAAAAAGGAACGCAATGATGGATAACTTTGCCTAGATCCTTTGACGGCTACCCACTGACGATGCATCTTCATCCAACAACCACTCTAGAGGCACCACTCCTTGTAAGGTACAAGTTAACTTTTACATTGGCATACTTGAGGGCCAAATATATGCAGACGTCATATATATATTGGTGAATATATTAGAAGGATATTTTTTAGTTCATGAATTTTCCAATCGGGAAAATATCACTTTGTCACTCCTCAAAGTCGCCCCCCCATGTCAAGGACTGGTGGGAAACCTGTTGTGAGAAAAAGGACGACGGGGAATCCTCCCTATTCTAGGATGCACCCACTTGGAATTCTTTCTGAGATGCCATCAAGGAACAATATTACCTCATGGGGAGCTATGAGGACAAGTACATACAATGGATTATGTTGCGGCAACAAAGAGATCAATATGTGCATGAGATGACGAATTTTTTCCATACCCTTTGCACAAAGTTGGGTATCAAAGAATCGGAGAAAAATTTGGAGCTTAGGTACTGCAGTTGTCTGCATAGATGCACCTAGGAGCAAATTGAGTTCCTCAACATCTCCTCGCTTGGTGAAGCATACCGATATGCTGCCAAGATTGAGCATAAATTCAAATAAAAGAAGTGAGACTTTGGATTTGCGAATCGTAAGCAAGGGAAAGGTGCCACCAAACTGCAAAACAGAGTACAAGGCCAAGGCGGGGTGACCCGGGACAACCCGTTGAAGGCACAAGTGAATAAAAACACCACGAAACCAAAGAAGGACACGAGAAAGTGGTGCAAGTTCCATAAGAGCTCCACTCACAGCAAAAGTGAGTGTCAGACCAAGTAGTCACTGGTGGCTGAGCTAAAGGTTTCTGAATCAGATGCATTTTCCGACTCATTGTCAGAACCTGACAAGGAGAATGATAAAGGGAAGCAGATTATCGATGTAGAGCCTAGTGCCAATGTTTCCACCACCAATATCCAGAAGGAATAACTCAAAGATCCAAAGGAGGGGGAGCGCCTCTTCCATTCCTAGATGTGGGTGAAGGGTTCCCCGCTACATTTTATTGTCAACAACGGGAACCAAAAGAACCTCATTTCAGTAGAGGTCATGAACCAACTAGGATTTCCAATCACAACACACCCACAACAATACACCATCAGGTGGCTTCACCAAGGATGGGATCTTCGCATCAGCCAACAGTGTCACATCCCCTACAACATCAAGCCCTTCACGGATGTCCCCTTGAAGTTTGTGATGTATTATTAGGCAAACCATACTTGTGGAAGTGACATGTTGTGTATTATTCTTGGCCTCGCACTACTATTTTTACTTTGGGTAATAAGTTTTACAAGATACCAAAGTTAGCACCTCCTACCGCCATTTCTTTGATCACTGTGAAGAAATGCAGTAAACTAATTTCCCAAACAGGGAATTTTTTTTCTCCTTATGATCTACCCTCAAGGCAAGAAGAATATTGTGGCCATGACCTACAGACAGGGCTCCTCTACATGGCAAAAACAAATGGACAATGTCATGGAGGTGTACGGGGACATCTTCACCTCACCTCTAGGGGTGCCTCTGCACTATAAGGTTAAACAATCCATTGATCTGACCCTAGGAGCGCTGCTACCCAATGGACCAATCTATCAACACCTTGTTATGGAGAATGACGAAATCAAGAGGTAGATTTAGGAGCTTCTACAGAAAGGTCACATCTGACTGAGTTCATCACCCTATGGGAGCCTGATCATGTTGGTGCAGAAGAATGATGGGACTTGGAGAATTTGTATTGACTATCGGGTGCTAAACAAGATCATTGTCTGATCCGTAACTGATCGAATAAAGTGCTTAAGCAGTTTGATTAGTTTGTCCTTTAGAATTGACTGTTAACTGAAGTATGTTTTAATGAAAAATGACATAAACCAGCAACATAAATGAATTAAATAACAACAATAATCAGAGAGAAGAAGAGGCAAACAATTTGATGATGGAGTTCGTCCCTCCTGGACTACATCTCCGGGTCCGCTTTTAAGTGGGCGTCCGTTTTTATTAGGATTTATCTTAAAGAATATTTACACTAAAATAGAATAGAATGACTGTGTTTGTAGGCATTTCTGAACCCTGTAAACAAAAATTACTCTTCCTCGCCTTTCCAATGCCTGTCTCTGTGCTCAATTCCGACCACCGACGGCTGAGAAATGTTGCAAATAAAATCGCCTCTAACCTTCTGAAACTGCACTCCAAAAGCACTATGCCTTCCAAAAACCAAAGATGAACTTCATGAAAATTTTCATGGCATAAATAGTCTACATCGAACCACTGATATACTCATTTTGGAAATGGTTGAGAAAAAATGGTGATTAGGATATTGAATCCTATCTCATCACCCTAAAACTAGGAACACCTTAGCACATAATTAAATTCAAAAACCCATTTTTAAACTTTGGTTAGGCCCTTAACCCTGATGGTTAGCCTCACCGAGCGGAAAGGATAACCGTTGCATGTGATCAGGCGAGTGCGATGTAACATCGACAGTCACGGTGGCTCCGAGGCAGTTCAACCCACGGTCACATACTTGTCACATGGCATAATACGCGGTATATACACACGGTTTTTTTACAATAGCTGTCAACCACAACTCTGTCGCAGTTTTCAACTCTGCTCACATGTTATTATGTTTTCGACGCGGTCTAATAACTGCGCGTTTAAAATTTAACGCTGTGGGTTTTATTATATGGTTTTTAAACCATATATGTTTTAATATCCTATCATTTGAACCTTATAAAAGGTTTATGACATAGTTGTTATATTATGGTTTTAATATATAGTTTTGAGCTAGGATTTTAAGTTTAGGTTTATTCAATATAAACCTTTAACCGTAGTGGTTTAGATCCTAGGTTTAATGCATATGATTTTTTTTCATAGGTTTTTAAAACTTAGAATAAGGATTAGGTCTTAGGTCATGTGTATAGGGTTTTAGGACTTAGGTTTTACACCATTGAGTTTTTAGGTGTAAGTTTTTGACATATGTTTTAGGTATTTAGGAATAGGACTTTTACATTTCATAAGTTATTTCATCATAGGAAACCTTAGAACTAGGTCCATATATACCATGTCCCCTTTTACACCATTTTCATCCAAAATTGAAACGCATGACGACCTTGAAACTAAACCATGATACTGAAGGACCTTTTCACTGGCGATTTGACGAAACTGCAGATTTGGAAACCGAACTAGACATCGAACTATTGGAGTTGATTTGGACCTTTCTGCTAAACTGTAATGATCAAGATCCTCCTGGATCAATCCTCTCCACTTAAAAATATTTTGGACCACAAAAGCTTAATTTTAAACTGACAATAAGTGAGAATACAACTCTCTCACTTTCATCTTGACTTTGATGGCATACAACCATACCTGCTCGTTGACCTGAAACTGATGCTTATCATGGCGCAATTTGAACCTGACTTGACTCAATGCTTGTCGTGGAATAGAAGAATGTAAAGCTTGATTGTAATCTTGATGCACATAAGTTACAAATTCATCCCACATCTTAGGATGTATACTGCAGTTACCTCGAAGAATATGTATCCCGGTCCTGTTCACCATTTTTTTCTGTCCTTGAACCAAATCCATGTTGCCCCATGGTTGCAAAGGAACTAGACATGGTATGTGCAAACCAATCTTTCGATTGCATGGCCTTCTTGTCGAACACATTACACATCCCTTTATGTACTTCACAATTGTTTCATACATATGAGGCCAGTAACAATATTTTTGACTTTGTGTCATAATCTTGCTTACGCCTGCAATCCGAGAAAGATAAATTTTTCGAATAACCTGCACCTTTTCTATCTGAGAATTATGAGTTAGCGATTCAAAAGTATATTTGAAATCATTATCAGTACTATATTGTTCTACATAAATTTCATAAACCAATGAAATTTCATGCAGTACTAGTGAAACATTCAAAGACAACATATCAACTACTTTACTTGTTACACCTTCCCTGTCCTTAATTACTAAGTGATTTTGCTAAAGAAATCCCATCCAACTGTAGTGAGATTGTTGCATCTTAGTATATGACTGAAATTATTGAAGCAATTGATAATCTATGTGAATCACTATTTCCATTTCATATCCTTTAACATCTGTTTTAACTTCATATGGCTGTTGATGATTCATCAATACTGTAAAATGTTTCTGCTTAATTGAATCATCTTTAACATCGACACTTATTCCCCATGCCATGTTTTTCTTATGAGCCAAAATTATGGGTGAACTGTATGGAGATGATCTAAGTCACATTAATTCCATCCTTGAAATTTGTTGCTTTATTTCTTTACACTCTACAACTGACTTGTGACACAGTCCATTATTAGAGGCATCAAACATCAACTGCATCTCATGTGATATTTTCTTTTTATGAAGTAGATGTTTTGGTTCTTTAATTAGATCCTGAAATGAATCTACCTTCTTAAAAAAATTACCTTCATACTAAATTTCACAACCTGAACAAGGATCAATAAGATCCTTATGTTTCTCTTTTATCGACATGAGTACGTATCTCCTACTTGAACTTATTAAGCACTTCATTTGATTAGCATTAATTAAATTCAAGTGATCTTTGTTTTTATGTGCCTGAACGATGTACTTAATCCCATATTTTCAGAGATGATACACATGTTATTTTCTATAAAATACTTCATCACGGTCATAGAGATAAGGGCTACCTAAGACAATTCCACAAATGTCTAACGGTATCACATCTAGCTCCACTTCATCGATATAGTTAGCTGTGATTGCAAATTTTAACTGACACTGTTTGGTAACATGAATTTGACTTTGTTCCTTTAACCACCCTAAAGGATATGGCTTTGGATGATTATGTATTTTCAAACCCAATTGTTTAACCAATGACTCAAAAATTAAATTTTCCTATGATCCCATATCGAAAAATGTATCTATCTTAGTATGCTTTGAAGTTACCCTTATATGAAATAACTCGATTCTTTTTCCTTCATTCAACTATGTGATATTTGAAGAGGCAGAAGTGCTAGCTTCAGAGATTTTACCTGTTGTAACCATAGCAGTGATTTTTCCTTCATCACCTGAATCGGATCCCAAGTCCTACTGAACTGTTGTCGAATCCTTCTTATCACCCTTCTTCTTTTGGAACCTTTTTGGCTTAAGTTCCGGATGAAGTTTCCAACACTTAGCTTCAATATGATCGTTCCTTTGGCAATGTGTATAGGTAGGTCTTTCTTCTTCCTTCTGAGTGGTGGAAGTCTTCTTTCCCTTTGATTTTCCCTTGTTCTTGCTGTCTTTGGTTTTCCCTTGCTTAGATGCCTTTGGTGTAAACTTGAATGGTCTACCACCTGATTCGACATGAATATATTGGACACAAAATTCATCAAAATCATTAGGATTGAACATTAATAATGTATGCTGCAAATATGAATTCAAACTGCTAATATACTTCAACAAATTTTATTTTGTGTCCAAAGAAATACCGAGTGCTAATGCTTTCTTTTTGAATTCCTGTGTGAACTCTTGAACACTCTGTCCCTTACCTTGTCGCAAGCACTGCCAATCAATTATAGCTTGTTGTGTTTGATCCAACTAATAGAATTGTTTCTTTAGAGCTTTAATAAACTTAGTACATGAGGTGATAAATTTTCCTTTACGCTTTAAATCTATCCGTGTCTTACTTTCCCACTAGATCAAAAAAGTACCCCCCATTCTAAGAGTAGCTAATTGGATCTTTGTCTTATCATCAGTAATATCTTGAATACGACAATAGACTTCTAATTTCTTTACCCAATTATCTAGTTTCTCAGGGTTTATTTCACAATCATACATAGGTAATTCAAACTTAACATCAAGTTTCAAAAGTGGATTCTTATGTTTCTTTTCTTTTTCTGATTCAAAACTAGAAATAGAAGAGGAAGAAGAAGACAATGGAGATGACAGAGGAGAAGGAAATTTATTTGCTTTGCCTTTACCCTTGTCCTTCTTTGATGCCTTTGACAATGAGGCTGCATCCCTCGTCTTCTTGTCTTCATATAATTATGCCAACATTTGTTGTGTGTTTAGAAACATCTGCTGGATTTGATTCTCATCCATGAGTTTCTTTTTAGTAGCTTCAAGAGTCTCAACGGTCTTAGTCCCTGTCATCGTTGATTTATGATCGACTTTCAGCCTTATAATCTCTAGATTGAATTCCTTAAGCTCTCCTTTTCCACATTGCAATCCCAACCTGGTTAACATCCACTGACAAACACACTACAAGCATAACCTGCTTTGATACCAAAATGATCCGTAAATGATCGAATAAAGTGCTTAAGCAGTTTTATTAGTTTGTCCTTTAGAATTGACTGTTAACTGAAGTATTTTTTAATGAAAAATGAAATAAAAAAGTAGCATAAATGAATTAAATAACAGCAATAATCAGAGCGAAGAAGAGGCAAACAATTTGATGACAGAGTTTGTCCCTCCTGGACTACATCTCTGGGTCCGCTTTTAAGTGGGCGTCCGTTTTTATTAGGATTTATCTTGAAGAATATTTACACTAAAATGGAACAGAATGACTGTGCTCGTAGGCACTTCTAAACCCTGTAAACATAAATTACTCTTCCTCGCCTTTCCAACGCCTATATCCGTGCTCAATTCCAACCATCGACGGCTGAGAAATGCTGCAAATAAATCGCCTCTAACCTTCTGAAACTGCACTCCAAAAGCACTATGCCTTCCAAAAACCAAAGATGAACTTCATGAAAATTTTCATGGCATAAATAGGCTGCATCAAACCAATGATATCCTCATTTAGGAAATGGTTGAGAAAAATTGGTGATTAGGATATCGAATCCTATCTCATCACCCTAAACCTAGGAACACCTTAGCGCATAATTAAATTCAAAAACCCATTTTTAAACTTTGGTTAGGCCCTTAACCCTGACGGTTAGCCTCACCGAGCGGAAAGGATAACTGTTGCGTGTGATCGGGTGGGCGCGATGTAACAACAGCGATCACGGTGGCTCCGGTGTGGTTCAAACCGTGGTCACATACCTGTCACATGGCATAATACGCGGTATATACATGCGGTTTTTTTACAACAGTTGTCAACCACAACTCCACCACGGTTTTCAACTCTGCTCACATGTTATTATATTTCCGATGTGGTCTAATATTTGCATGTTTAAATTTTGACACTGTGGGTTTTATTATATGGTTTTAAAACCATATATGTTTTAATATCCCATCATCCAAACCTTATAAAAGGTTTATGACATAGTTGTATAGTATGGTTTTAATATATAGTTTTGCGCTAGGATTTTAAGTTTAGGTTTATTCAATATAAACCTTTAACCATAGTGCTTTAGATCCTAGGTTTAATGCATAGGAATTTTTTTCATAGGTTTTTAAAACTTAGGATAAGGATTAGGTCTTAGGTCATGTGTATAGGGTTTTAGGACTTAGGTTTTACACCATTGAATTTTTAGGAGTAAGTTTTTGACATATGTTTTAGGTATTTAGGAATAGGAATTTTACATTTCATAAGGTATTTCACCATAGGAAACCTTAGAACTAGGTCCATAAATACCATGTCCCCTTTTACACCTTTTTTCATCCAAACTCGAAACACATGACGACCTTGACAATGATACTGAAGGACCTTTTCACTGGCGATTTGACAAAACTACAGATTTGGAAACCGAACTGGACATCGAACTGCTGGAGTTGCTTTGGACCTTTCTGCTTAACTGTAATGATTAAGATCCTCCTGGATCATTGTCCAGAATAGGTATCCAATACCATGGATTGATGACCTTCTAGAACAACTCAAGGAGGCCAAATATTTCAGCAAGACTGACTTGAATTCCGGGTATCACGAGGTACTAATAGAACTATCTGACGTGTGGAAGACTACCTTCAAATCCAAGGAGGTCCTTTTCTAATGGTTGGTCATGCATTTTGGGTTGAAGAATGCTCCCGTAACCTTTATGTGGATGAATGATTACATATTGAGACCATTCACCAACTCATTCATGGTGGTGTATTTGGATGACATCCTGGTATTCAACCAGAGTTGGGAAGATCACCTCCACCACATTCGAAAGATCCTCCAAGCACTGCAACAACACAAGTTGTGTGCCAATTTGGAGAAATGCACTTTTTCCATGACCCAGGTTCAATATATAGGATACATTATTGATGAGCGGGGGGTGCATGTGGACCCAGCCAAGATCCAGGTCATTCAGGATTGGTCATCCCCAACCACTCTAACAGAGCTCTACAACTTTCTAGGTCTTGCCAATTTATACTGCAGGTTCATGTTGGGGTTCTCTCATATCACTTGGCCTTTGATTCAAGTCACAAAGGGAGGAGCGAAAGAAAAATTAGTTTGGTCCAGATCTCAACAGAAGGCGTTCACATATTTTAAGCATTGCCTCTGCTCAGCACTAGTGCTCACATTACCAGACTTGCAACAACCATTTGAGATCGAGACAGATGCCTGTGACTATGCTATTGGGGTAGTACTTACTCAATAGGGGCATCCAGTGGAATATCACAGTGAGACACTTTCAGACATAACCCAAAAGTATCCCACCTATGAAGAAGAGATGTATTCCATTGTGCAGGCTTGCCAACAATGGAAGCATTACATTTTGGGGAAGGAAATAATCATCCACACAGATCACCGACCACTGTATTTCATACATACACAAGGTAAGTTGTAGAATGACCGCCATAAAAAATGGTCCACATACCTGCAGAAATTCCATTTGAACATAAAGTACAAGAAGGGCGACACCAATAATGTTGCATACTTCCTCAGTTGACTGTCAAACGTGGCACTAACCACTATGCTTGACTCTTATGGGCATGAGACTTCAGGTTATCCACATCTCTACAAAAATGATGCAAAATTCGGAAACACATATAAGATTCTCTTGGAGGGTAAGAAAGTTCCATATTTTCACCTCCAGGATGCATTTTTATGCTGCCTGGGACACCATTTTGTTCCTTCAAGCGAGTGTGCAAAATGATTTGGGAAGTGCACTACAATTGGGTCGCTAGACATTTCAGGGTCGAGAAAATAGTGGCAGTACTAGATAAGTATTTCTATTAGTCAAACCTTTGACACGATGTTGGGAAGTACATCAGATCTTGTACTTCCTACGCCATTTTCAAACCGACTATCAAGAAGAAACCCCTATATAATCCACTGCCTACCCCTAGTCGACCGTGGGAATCCATCTCCATGGATTACATGTCATGTCTTCCTTCTACCAAGCATGGAAATGATTGTGTTTTTGTGGTCATCGAAAAATTCTCTAAGATGGTCATTATGGCGTCCTGCAAGAATAATATCACAGTAGAAGCCACTGCTAAACTCTTATTTGAGGAAGTTTGGGTACACTTTGGGATCCCACAGTCCATTTTCTCGTATTGGGACATCAGGATCCTCAGTACATTTTAGTCAAGTCTCTGGTCGATGCTGGACACCAAGCTCACTAAGTCCATAACTTTCCACCCGCAAAATGATTGCCAAACAGAGGTCGTCAATAGGATGATCATACACATTCTGTGTATGTACAACTTGAAGTAGCGACACACATGGGATGGAAGCCTTCCCTATGTCCAGAATAGCTATAATTGGGCTCTCCACAACTGAACTGGCCACAAACCCTTTCAAGTGAGATTGGGATTTCAACCACTATGTCCCATTGAGGTGGCCATACTATTTGCAACTACTCAGGAAAATTCAGCTCATTTCCAGTGCAAAGTCGACAAGGCGAACAAATTCATTGAGCGTATTCATCACATCTGCCAACAGGTCCATGACATATTGGAAAAATCCAATGCTAAGTAAAAGTAGCGACATGATCAACATCGGGTTCCACACAAGTTTTAGGTGGGTGAAAAAATTTGGCTTCATTTGCAGAAGGAGTGCCTCGTTGGTCCCCACCGCAAGATTCACTCGCTCCGATATGGGAAATATACCATCACCAAGGCTGTAGGGGGAAACGCCTTCGAGCTTAGTATTCCACCATTCCTTGGTCTTCACCCAGTGTTCATTGTGGACCACCTTCGACCCTACTTTACACCATTGTTGGACACATCCGACATTACAGAACAACTCACACCAACAGAGTTAAACATAGACTGCATGGAAAATTCCACAACTGATCAGATCATTGACACACAAATCAATAACACCCGCCAACATAGGATCCAGTTATATCGAGTTGTCAAATCAGGAAAACTCCTTCACTAGGGCAAGCAGTTCACTAGGGACCAGATTCAACAGAAATTTCCTCACCTCATGGAGGCTCTGAATGCAATGGGGACCATTTATTCCTAAGGTGGGAGGAATGATCCAAGTGGATATTGGTGGTCACCCAATGGTTTATGTTAAGTTTCTAACAGTAGACTACCGTCTTATGTACCATTTTCCCGAGCCAGAAGCACTCGTGGATTCATACTTATATTCCACCAACAATTATGTGAGCATGAAGGACATTGTTAAAGGTTGCATGAAAGAGCCATCAAAGTTTTGATAGACACCCACCAATACTTACAAGAATAAGTTGTTCAGGAAGGCCTATCATCTCTTGGTTATCCTAGCTTGCAGAATCTACAATCAACAGAGCATTGAGACCTTTCTTGAAGGGTGGGAAATATTATTAAACCAAGTTGTGAATGAAGGGAATCCATTCAAATGGTCATAATTTTTGGATCGACAGTTAAGTATCCATGTAGCTAATGCCATGAATCCTCCCAAGGGCGAGAAAGCGAGATTTTACATGTTTGCATATTTACTGGATGCAATTTGTGCACACAATTCATTCTATGGCATGGATTGGACTTGGACATCACGAGACCCTGTCGTGTATGTCTATTGCAAGCTTCTCTCGGATTACAACAAAAAAGGATTTATGGAGAAGCTAATTGACCACTTCCTCATTTCGTTATACAAGTTGATCTTTGAGAAAGAACCACCTTGCATTTCATGTAGGGAAATGGAAGCAATATCAGAGATAGAAGATTGGTTTGCCTCAATAGATGGTACCTTACTTAGAGTGTGCGACAGACAGAATTCACCACATATTTTTCCAAGGTATGGCACTGATAAGCTTGTCATCCAAGAAGTTTCATATAATCTCTCCATAGGGTTGTTAGCAACTTTACACAAGAAAAAGAAAGCACATTATCCAACTCTTCCTATGAAAATTGGATTGTACGAGATAAAGAACCTAAAAGTCACGGATGTCAAAGGAAAGGCGATAGATAAGTTTGCATTCCATACTCAGAACTTTAATATGTACAATCCCCATGGTATTTGTAGATACCACTGTCCCAGAATCCATTTTAGTGGCTTAGCGAGACATTTCACTAGCCGAAGGAGGATCCATATAATAATTGTTATAATGCCTCCAAGTCCCGCGAGCTGGTCAGTTTTGTAGAAACTTCATAGGTGACTCCATAGAAGTAAGCCACTATGGAAGCAACACTAGTAGAAGGGAGCAACCCCGCACAAGAAAATGGAAACATAAAGGTTTCATATAGTCTAGGGGGAGAACGAAGCCACAAAATGAAAGCAGATCGAGCCATTATGAAAGAAAATTTAACGGTAGAGGAAAGGAGGAAATAGAGGAAGCATGGAACTGAATGGAGGAAGAGGAAAGAGAATAGGAGATTGGAAGAAGAAAAGTATATGGAAGAACAAGAAGAGAATAAAAATAGTGAAGAAGAAGGGAGGCGAGGGGAAATAGTAGAACAAACAATGAAAAAATAAGGAGGAGCAAGAACACAACTGAAAACCAGAGGAGGAGAGTGCACATGTGTAGGACTAAGATATTTCTCAAAAGATTGAAGAATTGATTGATATCGTAGACATGGAGGAGGAACTAGAGCCACAAAATCAAGAAGTCTACCTGATGCGAAGTACACAACAAAGCATCATCCAATCTCCACCCCCTCCATTAGTAGAGTTAGCTTTGAGAAAGGAAGAAGAAGTTGTTATGGACACGTACAATTTTACGTACGATGAGATTCAGAAAAATATTGTACATGCATGGAAGAAGCATTTTCAAGAAGACCTCACATATCTTGCATTTATTAGAGAAAGGGTGATTATGTCACACACCAATAAGAATCCCAATGCCATTGTTTTAGCCATCTTAGCCTTCGCAGGTGCATCTAAGTCGAAAACTAAGTATTTGATGGCCAATAATAAGCAATTGGCACAGAACTTGTAGGCTTCTAGGAAATAGGTTAAACAACTTCGTGAAACATCTCAGAATGCAGCTTCCACATAGGTCTATTTGGAGGAAATGAAGGCATCGATATTGGGTGAAGTATCGACACTTGGAGAGACCATGAATAATATTCATGAGGATATTGTTACCATGCATAAGTTTGTTGTCCACTTGCACAGATTACAACAGAAATGTAAATAATTTTTCAAAACTCTCAGGAATATACAAGCTGCCATTGCTGTCGTGTATGAATGGTCAAGGCGATATAAAGGGGAACCACTTGAATTGGGAAAGAAAACAAAGCAACATGCAGAGCTGGAGAAAGCAAGATTTCATATTCTCATCCAAAAAAACAAACAACTTTCCTCATTCATTGGTAACATTCAGGTCTTGTATGCATGGTTATACAACAATATGGACTTCTTGGTGAACTCACATAGGATCCCGTCAGTTGGATAACTCACTAAATCCAAACCCAGGAACCAGGTCAGGCAGTAGATCGAAGAATACTTGGAGCAACTTAGACAAATTTCCACCAAGGAATATTTGGAGCTAAACATACAGAACATGCATAAGTACTTTAGTGGTCCCGTCCAAGTGAAAAAAATGTTGCTCCTACTCTAGAAGGAAGCTCAAACTCATTAAAAAATATTGTACCTGTATTCCATGGAGGTCAAAGTTTGCTTCTAGCTAGACACCATCACACAGTTTGGGAATTTCATCACACAGTACCAAGCTTGGCACCGATACATGACCAAAATATATCAAGTGGAAGTTGGTGATTTGAAGTTTCCCCAAACTCAAGCATGATAGTGTTTTGTTTTATTAGGTTTTATCTACCCTATAAAAAAAAATTTATATGGGTATGAGTGTATTGTAATATTTTGTAATTAATTTGTAAAAGTGTCAATTGTGGAATGTTAAGAGTCATGATGTAATTGAAAAGTTATTTTGTAAAGAAGTTGAAGAGTTATGAGGGAAGTCCAAGAGCTATAAATGGGAGTTAAAGAGTCACCCCCTCTTGTTATAAATATAACCTCATAACTCATGTAAAGGAATTTTGGGAGCCAAGATTTTGGATAGGCTTAGGCCTAAGATCAGGAGCTTGGGAGTTTTGTGAGAGCCATGGATTCTCTGTAGCATAGAGGGAGTATCTTTCTTTGGAGGATCAGGTGATTTTGACTTCACATTCCACTATTGGGGCTAGTGGTCCATCAATGGTGTATGTATGATTGGAACTTTCACTGAATAAAATCTCAGAGCCGACACATTTTCATGCATATGTTTTAAATATAGTAGGACTATTCTTGTTTTATTTGCGATGTATGCTATTTAACTAACATGTATGGTTATGAATTATTTCATTTTCATTGGTATGAATCTTGTTGAATGCGTGATGTTGTATCATTCCATCACTATTAACTTTTGAACTATTTCGCATATTAGCTTGTGATGTCTTTTATGCTTGTGTGTTCCTTTCAAGATGTGTAATATTACATAATTATAAGGGGCTCACTGATTTCCCTTTTGTGTGTTGGGACCTTCATGCATCGCACTTGAATTTCTGCAGGGTCATACACTTGATCTCACCAAAGTCACCATACATCACTATGTATGTTATCGCAGGCGAGGCTATCATTAACACCCACTGCATTGGAAACTAGGTAGTATTCTGGATGGGACTCCTACACCAAATGGTGTGAGGTTTAATTGGAACTTTATATCAGGGAGATCCCATGAATTTTGGCAGGTCCAACACCATCAACACAACCCTTTGTGCCTTAAATGTGTCTTCATTGGGAAACACAGGAAGACACTAGTGGGAAGGAAGTCCCTAATAATTTGTGTCCTTGAAGGACTAAGGAGTATCTAGTTGGGAAAGAAGACCTAAAGGAGTCAAGGATCAATAGTGGGAAATTGAGAGTTGTTCACAAATGAAGTTGTGAAAAACTCAAAAAGAGTCTCGATGTGTTGATACGTTGAAGGAAAAACGATCAACTAGAGATCAGGTGAAGCTAATTTCAGTGACCTAATGGAGATTGTTCATTGATATAGGCATATTGGAGTTGTTTCAAATCGGGGTCGAAGGACCATGTAGGTGTTTTCAAGGTACAACCAAGGCATCTATGAAGTTGAATACATTAGCTAGGAGGTTAGTGGATATTTTTCAAGGTAAATTGGTTGTCAAAGTGATCAACACGAAACCCTGGTTGTGTATATTTGTATCAGTGGATATATGAGGGTCATTAACCCCTGTACAAGAGCCCTAGAATATAGTATTGTTAGTTCACTAATATAATGAAGTTGGGTTGTTACTAAAATAGTAAAACTTTTTCTATATTTGGGCACATGTTCATTTTTTGTTGTATATTGTTCCACTATGAAAAGTATTTTGTTGTGATACTTGGATTGGTAGTGTCAATGACTGTAAGTTTTTATCCTAGACTCCAATATCATGGAAAAAAAACATGGTATTAAAGCTACTTTCAGGGGTCGATGAATCAGAATGTGCACAACAAAGTAGCTCAGAGGGAGCTAAGGTCATTTAGATCATGGAGCAGAGTGTTCAACTGAAGACATGGAGATGTGTTGTTGAATAGTTTGAAAACAATATTGGTTGGGAGTTCTAGAAAATTGGTGGTGAGCCTAGTGAACAACAATTTTTTGTAGGGAAGGTGGTTGATCATGGAATTCTTGTGATTTTCCATGGATCGTTGGGACAACTCGAGGATTGATTTGGCAAGGAAGGGATTGGTATGATTGAGATTGATTCATGTGATGGATTACAGTTTGGCAGGTTAGGTTCTTCATTGGATCGTGATCTACATATCAATATTATAGGGATGTGCACATGTTGTGTTTGATCTAGGAGAATGAGTGCTTGTAGAACTGGGTTGCAATGATGATGACTCGTGTTCGACCGCAACTTGGGTTGACCTTGTAGGACACGATATCAGTGATAGGTTGATCCAATGGATATGGTGTAGACTCAGAGGGAGTCTATATTCATAGGGAGAAGCCATATGAAATTTTTAGGTCTTCAGGTTCAGATGAGATGAGGCAGAGGCACTACCGAGATTGCAGGCTTCATTCTACATAGTATGATGCAGTGATGGACACTAGATGGGTTAGTGTCACCGATGATGATGATGGTGCAGACTTCCTAGTGTTGGAAGTACCTCTCTTGCTAAGAGGTAGTGTTGATATTTGTAGCTTGGGAGGTAATCCAAACTCTAGGCTAGAGGGTTGTGGAGGAGTTGGCACACAAAAGTGGCTGGTGGGATAAGAACCAAAGTGTGGGGGTTTTCACCCAAATAATTTGGGTAAACACTAATTCAACTTTTGATTTTTTTACCAATGAGATGATAGAGGAACCCTAGAGAAACTAAGGACAACAAAAATCATCGAGATCAGAGTTCTACAACTGAATATATTAATTTTTGAAGATTATGTATGGGCTTGTGGCACAAAGAACAAGTAGACCTTGGCTTCAAGAGGTGCCTTTTAGGGCTAGAAGTTTCCACAAAAGACGTATAAAAATAGGTAATGGATACCTCATTTGAGACACATCCTGAGTTCAATTCACATCAAGAATACCTCTGAAATATCACTTATAAGGTAGAAATATAAAGGTAGGGAGAAGGACCTTTTGGCATCTCTTGAGACGATTTTTGTTGCAAGTTAATATATTAAGGAGGTTGAAACTTTATAAGGTAAGTGTGGGAAATTTCATGCTTGTTTTAAGTGTTTTTAATCTTTTGTTCTCGGCCGCAGATCTTGTTGTAGCTACAAAAATGTTGGAGTCACTTTTTAGAGGACCGAGAGGCCTATTGTTGGGTCTTCTCTCTAAGTCACAGACACAAGGAGTACAACATGAATTGAATAGAGAGCATAACACTTGGAACAATGGTTAGAAATCTTTGTTGTAGTAGATCTGTGAGTTATAGGGTGTCTTGAGGAGGATCTTTAGGCCCTACAATAATGAATTGGAAGCCTAGAAGGGAAAAAAAAGGTGACAGGTTGTTTGGATAAGGGAACACGGTTGGGAGAAGGGATTTAGGGTCGCTGGTGTGCCCTAACTAGAGCTCAATTTGCACAGAACCCAAGGACAGAGGACTAGAAGAACGCTAGAGACATAGGTATGTATATCCTCTTGTTGATGTTGAGTTTCTAGTGTATGTAGAGGTCTAGGTTGGACAATTGGTGGATCGGCCAAAATGACAATTGTTTGTGAGGGTTTTTGTTAAATTTTCTAATCTATTGCAACAAATATGACGCAACCAAAGTTGTGTTTTCCCAAAAAATCCATTTTAATTAAAAGACTCATGCGTATACATCACATCACCCTCAAATAGAGGCAACATCATATGCGGAAGTTTTTTTACCTTATGATTATAACCCATAATTAAAACACACAATTCATTTAATTTCGATTTATGAATTCAACTTTGGTTAAAACCCAACGTGTCAACATATATATGTTGGGCCCCAGCTATTGTCAACGCATATTTTATAGCAATTCGTATGCATTCATCTCCACCGTTCACACACTATGCCCTCAATCTGATGGATATCACAATTTCACCAACACACTTTAACGTTTTTTAAGCTATGCGAAATAGGCAGTTTTGACTTGCGACGTGTCACCTCCTAAACACTATCGCAATCTTCAGTTAATTACCACTTACCATTTTTAGGTGCATGCGAAAACCACTCACTTGTTTTGTGAAACTGCCTTCATTGTTCCGTTGGCCATTTATTCATGGTTCTGTCACTCCATCGACAATCAGATTTATTTAACATGTTCTCTACAATGAATTTGTCGATGTTTCATTGACCATTTTCTCATGATTCCGCATTCAATCTACACACAATTACGGAGACAACTCCAGATTTAAACTGCATTAAATACAAGATTTAAACTCACAAATATGAAGTAAACTCTTAAAAATTTATCAGATTATTTATGCTGGGACTAATTTCAATGTCCACATTTTCTTTAATGGATCACCATCGATCCATTCTGTGATCGATGGTTGATCTTTGAAATCCCCAAATTCATATTAAATTCAAACTTATACATAACATAAAAATACGCTCATGAAAAAATTTCATGTTAACAGCTTCTCAACATTTGATGTTATATGTCATTTGATTCACTCTGTTCCTCTCACCTTTGTGCATTTCGGCTCAAGTCATAATATTGACATTATAAACCCTGTCTTGGAATTTACATCGAACTTCTCAATTGTATGCAAAACCACCATATCAAACCTCTATCGTAGAGTTTTTATCATGCACCTATTCACAAGCTCAAAGCATTTCTCGCACAGATCAACTGGAATTAAAAAAATTTTCCCTCATAAAGGTTTCCACCTTCAAATAAAAATCATGCACAGAGCTTCATTTAAACAGAGACCAGTTTCATTCAATTATGATCAAACACATAAAACAATTTATGAACACAATGAAAACTCTCCTTTCATTTATAAACAATATTTACATAATCTCAGAACATCTCGTGTTCTGTCTTCTCTCTTCTAGGCATGATTTTCTAATTAAATGGCCTTTTCCACCTCTCTGGCTTGTAGGCTTCCAAATCAAACGTTTTTTTATCTTCTAAATCCTACCTCCTCACTAAATTTTGAGACTTACAATTTATACAATTGGTTCTGAAACCAATTTTGGTTTCAGATCCTCTATCTTTTCAACAAATTCCTCAAAATCCTCTAAGTCCTAAAATCTCTTCGTTATCCCTAAGGATCCTCTCTAATCCCATAAAATCATGAAACCAATTCTAATTTAGAATTTACAATTAATTCTCAAATCTCTCATTCCCTATGGAATCTCAACTATCCTACTTCTCTCATGTTCTCCAATCATTCGGGAACATTTACAAAATTCCTTTCAATAATTAATTAGTTTCTATTCTAAATGTCTCACTTGATTCACTCAAAATATTTAAAATTAATACATAGGAAACCAACTTCCTTGAAAACATAAAACCCCCATGTCTAATAAAATACAAAGAATTTTCTGAGCCTAATGCTTCTGCATCAGATTCCCAAGGTTAAAAATAATCATGATCTCCTGATCATGTGCTTCTGATCTTTGTCTTCCTAGATCCCATACCTTGTTTTGTAATTTGTCATCTATTTATGTTGTTGTTTGTTTCTTTTCTCCAGGTCTCCACACTTTATGCTACTTTGCTGCACTATCTATGCTTTTACAGTCTACTGTTATCTTCCTCTTGCTACTACTGCTTCTTTGCTTACTCGTTGATGTCTTCCTCTGGGACACTTTCATCATTATCCTTCTTATCAGTTCAATTTCTTTGTCCAATATATCTTCTGATTGATGATTACTTTTACCTTTTGATTGTTGAAATTTTATTCTTATTGTCTCCCTGTCATCCTTACCCTCTTGTTTGCTGCAACTAATAACTTCTTCCTGATTGTCACTTATGAAAATTTCTTTGTCTTCTTTCTTCAACAATTCATTGAACTGATATATAGTCTACCATTCACTGCTATCTCCTTCGCTTTGCTTTAGTTTGTTACTGTTGTCCTCTAACTCTTGCATTTTCACATTCTGTATTTCTTCAAACTCTTTTGTTTCCCAATATTGAAATTGATATTTCTCTTCCTGTATTGAATCCTGATTCTTTAGCATAATTTCCACCAATCTAATATCTTTGTTCCATGGATTAAATACTTCCACAAAAATTTCTTCCTCTTTCTCTACTTGGTTGTTTACTTGTGTCAAATTTTCTCTAGCATCTGCAGCAAAACCTGCACTCACAAAATAATTATTAGAATAAAAAACATAAGGTCTCAGTGCCTCTTTTTCCTTTGGAAAAATTTCAGTATGATACTTTGAAATTTCCTCCTTTATCATCACAACAGTATGTTGAATCATTCTCCTTAAAGAGTTCCCTAAAGGACTTTCGAGACTGTCAGCAAGTCTCTCTTCCACACCATCTATTTTCATGATGTCTCTCTGTTCTTTTCCAATGTAGTGAACTTTCTCTTCTGCAATGTCCTTGTCATACTCTGATTTTTCCAGAAAATATTCCAGAAATGCAATTTATTTTTGGCATTTCTAAAGTATTTCATCATCACTTACTATTCCTGCATTTATACACAAATTGTCAGTTTGGAAATTACATGGTTCAACAGTCTCAACTATTTCTTCACATATTAGCTCTTCAGACTGAATCTCATCTCCTTCTTTCACAAGAAATTATTCCTGTGTTGTAACAAATTCAAATATAAATGCATCACTGCTTTCCTCATTCAAGAGGCATTCTTCATCATTCTTTAATTCAGATTATTTATCTTATGAAAGATACTCTTCCATACTTTTGATAGCTCCAAAATATTTCTCATCCTCTACAAAACCTGTAATCACATCAAAATTATTAGATTAAAAAATACAAGGCTTTACATCCTCCTGCTGATCTGAACTTGCCCAACAGTTCAGGAAATCATTAATAATTCCTTCTTCAGCAAGGTAAACGTCTTGATGTCTTGAATTTCACAAGAATTCATAATATCTTCCACAGATCTCTAGTCTTCATCTTCAACTAGAATTTCACCTTGTTCTGGTCTACAAATAGAAACTTACATTTCAAACTCTGTTTCTCTGATTTTTTCTATCAATTGCTTCACTTGTTTCTGTTGTAGCCTTTTCTACAATTTAGACCACATTACTGTTTTTCTCCTCAAGACCCAACCTTGCCTTTTGTCTTCTTCTATCATCATCTTTAGTTTATTAAATTGTTCTCTTATCTCGACAACCTCTTTGCCTCGCTCCTCTTGAATCATCTGGTTCTTGCATATTTCTTTAACACTATTTTTCTTCATCTCGTAGCTTTATTCTGAACCTTGCACATGACTTTCCATAGTCATCTTCTCTTCTGTGTGAGCTTCTGCACCTGCAACCAATCAACTTCCTTCTGAGTTGATCTTCTCACCAAAATTTTTCTCTGTCTGGTTCCAAGTCCTCTTTCCTTAGAACTTGCACTGAGAAATCTTGCTCTCTCACTGATTATTGCACTCACTTCATTTACAGACACCATTGTCCCTGTCTATTCGAAGCCTTAGCTGGAATAAGGTCCTGCTACAAATTCTAATAACTTTTAAAAGTTCTTCCTACATTCTTACTGTTGTAATCTTGTGATCCAGATTTATGTAGGAACGCAACAGAATAAACATATAACCATAAATACAGAGATGCAGCGGAATTAACACTTCATTTCATTAATATCAAAGAACTGAAATTTGCTTACAGACAGAATGGAAATAAAACTAGCTAGGGCACCGGTAGCTATCTCTGAGAAGAGATGTGGCGGCTACAGGCCTCTGAACTGAGTTACAATGAGGCTCGAGGGCCTATTTATTATTGAGAAACAATGGAGAACCCTAAACATCTCAAAAACCTAACCCTAGGAGATGAAGCGCCACAACTATGGGCCCCGTTTGGGTAAATTGGTGTTTCAACTTCCCAGGGACGTAACTTTGGCATCCTATCTCCGTTTGACGCACATGATACATCATTAGAAAGCTCTATCCGAGGACTACAACTGTCAGGACGAATTGGATGATCCAATTTGCTGGCAAAAGCATACCCAAAAACATCGTTTAGGGCCTCAAAACAGCTCCGGAAGTTCAGGACCCGAAAAACTGCTAAAAATAGTAAGTTATGCCGAAACTGAAAAAACTGAAAGAGACAATGGTGGGGGCCCAAGTGGAATAGGCGGGTGGCCACCAATATCCACCTGGATCATCTTGTGTCAACTTTCTAATCCTTAAATCTGTTGTGGTCCTGTTCAAAACCCCTACTATGACTATCAATAGTCATATTCTTTTTTCCATCTCTATGAGTTCATTAATCATTCTTCATGAGTTGTTTTAAGCCTCTGCAACAGCAAGTATTTCCTGCTGCCACTTACCTCACCAAGTTTTCCTCTATACTTTGTCTCTTAGCAAGCACTGGTTCTCTATCCTTTGGAACCTCTTGAGCATTTCTCTCTGCTCTTTCTAGGCTTCAACTCATGTGCACCTTTTAAGAACACAACTTTCCTTTTTATCCAACCTCTGTTGGAATTCTTCAAGGTTCTTCTCCACACTTTGCTTTCACTCAGAACCATTATCAGCTTCCTTCATCACTGCTCTTAAGACTGAGATCTTCTTTTGCTGAGACTTTCATCAACTGTCTGCAACTTGCATTCTGCAAACATAATCTTAAAACCCGAGTTAAAATAAAAAAACATACTATCTCACCTTCAAAATCTCTTATGTGATATTGTTTCACCATTCATCTGCACTATATCTCTATGTGCTACAATCTATCAGATCCAAAATCTGATTTGCTTCCTGTCATCATCATTGTAACTGTATACACACCTTTCAAAACATAATTCTGTTAATCTTCAAAGCACATTTGATTTTTAACTGAGATTCTACAAATATGAATTTCCTCATAGTCTTAGGCTATCATGCCTCCACTGCATATCTTTTCCAATCTAAAACTGCTGCCAATCAGATTTAAATCTGATCCCGTAACTTCTTTCAATCTCTGTTACAACTTTCCAAAGAAATTTAATTTTATTCCACACAAAACAAATCATTAATTAATCATACTTCGTGCAGAATCCATTTCTGCTCTGATACCAAAAATGATGCAACCAAAGTTGCGTTTACCCAAAAAATACATTTTCAATTAAAAGACTCATGTGTATACATCACATCACCCTCAAACAGAGGCAACATCATATGCAGAAGTTATTTTACCTTATGATTATAACCCATAATTAAAACACACAATTCATTTAATTTCGATTTATGAATTCGACTTTGGTTAAAACCCAAAGTGTCAACATATATATGTTGGGCCCCAGCTATTGTCAACGCACCTTTTATATAAATTCGTATGCATTCATCTCCACCGTTCGCACACTATGCCCTCAATCCGAAAAATCTCGAAATTTCACCAGCACACTATTTAACGTTTTTTAAGTTGTGCAAAATAGGTAGTTTTGACTTGCGATGTGTCACCTCCTAAACACTATCGCACTCTTCAGTTAATTACCACTTACCATTTTTGGGTGCACGTGAAAACTACCCACTTATTTTGTGAAACTTCCTTCACTGTTCCGTTGGCCATCGATTCATGGTTCCGTCACTCCATTGACAATCATATTTATTTAACCTGTTCTCTACAATGAATCTTCCGCTGTTTCATTGACCATTTTCTCATGATTTCACATTCAATCTACACACAATTCCGGAGACAAATCCATATTTCAACTACGTTAAATACCAGATATAAACTCACAAATATGAATCAAACTCTTAACACTTTGTCAGATTATTTATGCTGGCTCTAATTTAAATTTCCACTTTTTCTTTAATGGATCACCATCGTTCCATTCTGTGATCGATGGTTTATCTTTGAAATCCTCAAATTCATATTAAATTCAAACTTGTACATAACATAAAATTACGCTCATTACAGATTTTCATGTTAATAGCTTCTTGGCGTTTGATGTTATATGTCATTTGATTCACTCTGTTCTTCTCACCTTTGTGCATTTCGGCTCAAGTCATAATATTGTCATTATAAACCCTGTCTCGTCATTTACATCGAACTTCTCAATTGTTTGCAGAACCACCATATAAAACCTCTATTCAAGAGTTTTTATCACGCACCTATTCATAAGCTCAGAGCATTTCTCGCACAGATCAATTGTAATTAAAAATTTTGTCCCTCATAAAGGTTTACACCTTCAAAAAAAAATAATGCACAGAGCTTCATTTAAACAGAGATTAGTTTCATTCAATTATGATCAAACACATAAAAAAATTTCTGAACACAATAAAAACTCTCCTTTCATTTATAAAAAATATTTACATAATCTCAGAACATATTGTGTTCTGTCTTCTCTCTGCTAGGCCTGATTTTCTAATTAAATGGCCTTTTCCACCTCTCTGGCCCGTAGGCTTCCAAATCAATTTTTTTTTAATCTTCTAAATCCTACCTCCTCACTATCTTTTGAGACTTACAATTTATACAATTGGTTCTGAAACCAAATTTGGTTTCAGATCCTCTATTTATACAATTGGTTCTAAAACCAAATTTGGTTTCAGATCCTCTATCTTCTCAACAAATTCCTCAAAATCCTCTAAGTCCTAAAATCTCTTCTTTATCCCTAAGGATCCTCTCTAATCCCATAAAATTATGAAACCAATTCTAATTTAGAATTTACAATTAATTCTCAAATCTCTCATTCCCTATGGAATCTCAACTATCCTACTTCTCTCATGTTATCCAATCATTCGAGAACATTTACAAAATTCCTTTCAATAATTAATTAATTTCTATTCTAAATGTCTCACTTAATTCACTCAAAATATTTAAAATTAATACATAGGACACCAACTTCCTCGAAAACATAAAACCCCTATGTCTAGTAAAATACAAAGAATTTTCTGAGCCTAATGCTCCTGCATCAAAATAGAAATTATTATTCTATCTGATTAAAAATTAAATGCAGTTTATTTTCTTTGGAAAATAGAGAATAAAATTGCAACTACAACATTCACCATAAAAACACTACAAAAAATAAAATGTTAGAAATTGATAAAATTCTAGCACACACACAGAAATACGACAATTTTTTTTTGGCAATTATCCCAGGAAAAATCGAATTAAGGAAAACTGGTGCAAGAACTGAGGGTTTTATTATTATGTAAAAGCGAAATTCTGAGTACAATATCTGGATTCCCAACTAGCTATCCAATCATCAAATATCTAACAAAAATAATTAGAGAGAAATTTTCTCTCTATCCACAAGCAATCTCGACACTTGGCTCCCTTTGAAAACTAGCCATCCAAACCCTGTGCATGACCTTCTGTGTTTCCTCTGCGCAGACTCTCATACATGTGGCTAGAAAACCCTCACTGATCAAGTTTTCTTGCCTGTCTCTATTGTTAGAAGTTAATTTGTGAACCTCTATAAAAATTTCCTGGACTCTGGAAGCTTAATCGATCTCCATCTCAACTAAATCGAACTGTTCACTGAAACATTTGGCAGTCCCTCTGCTGCTTCTACCATGGAATTCCTATGTCACTTATTGTTTCCTCTCTGGATCTATAAATACTCCTTCATAATAACTCTCTTTTCCCCTCATTATCTTTGTGTCCCCTCTCTAGCTCGAACTCTCCTCTACTAAATCACTACAACTGGGAAACTCAATTTCTGCCAAGGATCTCGACCTTAAAATGTGTTCTTATCCAACACCATCAAACTCTTATTATAATCTCCAATTGGATCACCAATGGAAATGATTAAGTCCTTATCGATGGCTAAGATCATCTTTGAGTCTATCCATGTGAGTTTCTAGAGAAATATCACCTTTCTCAATTAATCGCCATTAATTAATAAATTTCCCTATATTAGATTTAGGAATTTTATAATTATCGATAAATTAATTTAATTGAGCTATATTTATGTGGAATTTCCATAAGAAAAAATTGGGTTCTCGATATCTCATGTGTTTTAGCCTCTCCATATAGTTTGAGACTAGAACACCATAAAATGCTACAAAAACTAACACTCCCTCTTAGCAAGGAAGGTGTTCTCTCCCATAACATCCTCCATACATGTTGTCTATTTCTAAAAACTATGATTACTACCATTTCCCACCAACTACTGGACAAATCTAATTCATTTTCTACTTTGTATTTGATTCACCCTGCATCTACACAGTTATTGACATTGCACTATACAACATGTATTGCTTCCAACTCTACCACTAGGTTGCAATTGATCTCAAGTTGTTATTTGATGTAGCCTAAGCTTCATTTACTACATTAGGCATTCCAACAATTTAAAATGCATGTCAACTGTATGGAAAATACATATCCCAGGAATTTCATTCTCTGTTTTAAGTTTCTTTGAAGTATTTCTTCAAACAGTTAGTCGACACATTGTTGTAGGTGTTCACTGTACATTTTTTCCACAATTTCAAATATCATTTTTATTTTACAGTTCCCGAACCGAAAAAAACATGAACAGAGTTTACAAAAAAAGAGGGACGGTTCCAAGTCATTTCAAAAACACAAAATGGAAAACCTTGAACCATTTGCATCTAGCTATAAAACACTAAGTCAGGGTGTTATCTTCACAAACTCAGAAATCTAGACTACGAGAGTGTGAGTCTTTATTGAGTATGTATGAGTCCTGCTTGCCTATGTAGATCTCACATGATAAAATAAGGGTGGACCACTACTTCTTTCACAGTTTTCTTGGTGATCATATCTAAGCAATTTTTCCATAAATTAACTGCCTCCAGAACAACTAGATATTGTTTGTCAACATTAATGAATTTTGATCACGGCTTTCTGCTATGCCTTCCAACAAGTGCTTCTAGATGAGGATCAAGCTCAATTCAACATTTGTTCAAATACGCATTTAACTTGTCTATGCCAAGGACCTTTGCAATCTTAACAAGTTGATAATAATAATAGATTAACCCACAACAAACTTCTCCAATTCAAAATCTGAGCATACAATGAATTAAAAAAGAGTCTGAACCTAGTATTTAGATGGAACCCAATAGTCACTAGAAAATTTGGCGGAAATTCCGATGGCCAATTCATCGCTATTCTGACACATAGTCGTCGCAAGAGCGACTGTTTGAGGGCGGGAAAAACTTGGTTTACCATACCGTTGCAGTTCCGACGCAATTAAAAAGTGTCGCACTATCGACACTTTTTCCGTCGCTTCCAAACAAGCGTCACTCTTCCGACGTTTCCCAATCCGTCGCACTTTCGACCTTTGTAAACTGTCGCACTTCCGAGGAAATTTGGTTCGACGTTTTGAATGTCGCTCTTCCAACGTCTGTAAACTGTCACAATTCTGACAAAATGTGGTCCGACGTTTTGGACGTCGCTCTTCCGACGTTTGTAAATTGTCGCAATTCCGACGAAATGTGGTCCGACGTTTTGAACGTCGCTCGTCTGACGTTTTGATACTGTCGCTCTTCCGACATTTCTAATCTGTCACAATTCCGACGCTTACAAGGCGTCGGTATAGCGACGACAGGTTCAATTTAAAAAAAAAAAATGAAACTTTAAAAGAGGAAAAACGTTGTTTTGAATATATTATATGAAGTAAAACAGTCCATGAAGTCATTACATTTTCACATCTGAAGATTGGAACCCAAATATCCATCCAAAAAAGTGGAAGTCCCACCCCATACAATGATAGAAAAATACCCCATGTCACATACAGGGACATGATATAAAACCCAGTAACGGTCCACATGGAGATTATCGACAATCTGAGAAAGCATCCAAATATGCCTAAGGCATCTATAAGAAAGTGAAATAGCAGTATGTAGAATAGTAAAGCAACAGATAGAGTACCGACGTCCATTGTTCCAAATACAAATTAAAGTACCCAAAATCCTTGAACAGAGAAAAACGCTAATCATGTGAGGAGTGTAATATGTCCAAAATATAAAAATACCATCAGACCATATCAATAAACCAGCAACATAGACCAGCATCGCTAGTTTTGAAGGCAGAGTGATAAACATTAATCATTTTTTTTTCACAAGAGAAAAAACATTGTTTCGAATATATTATATGAAGTAAAACAGTCCATGAAGTCATTACATTTTCACATCTGAAGATTGGAACCCAAATATCCATCCAGAAATGTGGAAGTCCCACCCCAGACAGTGATAGAAAAATACCCCATGTCACATACATGGACTTGATATTAAACCCAGTAACGGTCCACATGGAGATTATCGACAATCCGAGAAAGCATCCAAATATGCTCGAGGCATCTATAAGAAAGTGAAATAGCAGTATGTAGAATAGTAAAGCAACAGATAGAGTACCGACGTCCATTGTTCCAAATACAAATTAAAGTACCCAAAATCCTTGAACAGAGAAAAACGCTAATCATGTGAGGAGTGTGATATGTACAAAATATAAAAAGACCATTAGACCATATCAATAAACCAGCAACATAGACCAGCATCGCTAGTTTTGAAGGCAGAGTGATAAACATTAATCATTTTTTTTTCACAAGAGAAAAAATGTTGTTTTGAATATATTATATGAAGTAAAATAGTCCATGAAGTAATTACATTTTCACATCTGAAGATTGGAACCCAAATATCCATACAAAAAATCATACAAAATATCTCATAACAAATTGAGATATTATCTAGGATAACTAATAAGTATTTTACAACAATATAGAGACAGATGGTCTCGTAGATAAGAAAAATGATAACTAATGTTGTGCTGTTTCCTTCTTTTAAGAATGTGCTGGAGGCGGGCCCTATATCTTGGCTTGCTGCTGTCCTCTTCAGTAATTCTATGTTGATTATTTCGTTTCACTGATACTCTTTAACTGCTCTGATACTCTTTGACCTTTGTTCATCCTTTTATCCTTTTTATCATGATATACTGTGGTAAATAGGAAAAAATTTATGTAAGGATAATTTTTTACAAAAGTTCCATCATTTCTTCCCACCATTGAACTTCTGGCACTCTGGTCCTTTGTAAATTTCTTAGTGTTTCATCAGCCTCAGTATATCTGAAGAAATTAGGTTGATTTGGGAACAAATGTTTTACTTCATGCTCAAGATAAAATAAATTCTCCAATCCGTCATGAAGGTTTTTCCCTGTAGGAAATGCTGCTGTTGATGAAATGGTTGAAGAACTAGCTTGATTATCAGCATATTTGTCCAATTTTTCAACATAACTATCAAGTTCCATTAGCTTATCTTCTGCAACTATAGGACTGGGCAATCCTCTATTTAACAAAATATTCAATCTTTCTCTGAAGGAAATGATTTCTTCTTGTATATCTGAGCACCTTCGTTCTAAATTCTGTACCAGAGTTCTTTTAGTAAAAACTCTCTTTAATTCTAGAATTGTTCCAGTCCTGTCCTGAATACCAATTTCTGCAAGTTGATTCTTAGTCTGAGTATTCAAAAAATGTATAAGTCTATTGGCCTCTTCTGGCATATTTCCCAACTCTTGTCTTGATCTCTCAATCTCATCCAGAGCCAATTTAACTAAGTTATTCTGTTCATCCATTATTTGAATTGAAAACCAAACATCCTTTATTTATTGAATGATATTATCCCAAAGAATTTCATTTATTTATTTTAAAGGTTTCTCCAATGTGAGATCCTTTTCCAATGCTTTGACTGTTTTTTCTAATTTGTTCACTTCTCTTGTTTTATCAGAAACACTAATTTTTGAAAGATCATATTTATGTTCTAGTGTGGCCAATTATTCCTTTGTTTTGTGAAGCTCTATGGCCTAAATGTTCATATCTTCCATTGAATTTTTTAATTCATCAGTGTTCAAATTTGTAGTGTTGCTCTGTGACAATTCTGCTGGCTGACCTGTTGTTGCTGTACCTATCACTACTCCTGCTGTAGATACTAGAATATTTGCCTGCTTATCTTTTAATGCATTCTCAAGCTCTTTTTTAGTTGCAGTAAGTTTCTCATTCAATTTTAAGAGCAAATCCATTAGTTCTTCCTCATAATTTTGTTTGATGATTTCTGCAGTCTGTGGATGTCTTGAGGCCGGTAAATTTAATTGTTTTCTCAGAGCTGCAATATCATCATCTTTTCTCTTGATCAAAGCTTCAATACCTTTCACATATTTAGGATTATGACCCAAACCAATGATTATTTCCTCTAAAGTTTTGATTCTATTATCCTTAGCCTGGGAGGATGCTTTTTCAAGCTGCAACTGTGTATTAGTATTATCCAAAGAATCCTGCAACTTATGGGTCATCATTGATTTATCCGTCAGAGTAGAATAAATCATCTCACCTATTTGCTTGTGTAGCTTAATTTGATCTAAAGGATGGATATCCTTTGCTAAGACTTCAAAATTAGTCCTAACGTAATCTGCAGCTGTCTGAGGCTGGTGCACCTTGGGCTTCAAATGGCTCATTAACATCTTACCCTGTTGGATGTCATAAGCTGACATCAATCTTTCTTGATTTTTTGGAGCCATCTTCAAAAATTGGTTGTACACTTGAAGTCTAAGTGGATCGTTCCTGGCCTTTATATTGATGAATGTTCTTTTGATGTCCCAGGCAGTTTTTACTAGAGGTTTGAAAGAAGATATTTCTGCACTTTTTTGCCTCTATATTCCCTGTTTTTGAAAATTAGTGGATGTCCTACTACCTATACCTGTTTGTTGACTGTCTTCTCTTCCCTGGCTGTCAGGGATTTCCTGAAATGATTCATCTTCTGGAAGGGGAGTTAATTTATGCCTTTTAACATCTTGCTGTTTAGAAGAGCCACCAATAGGATTAGTTGTTTCAGCCTCTCTCTTTTTTCCCTTTTCTATATTCATAGGAGTTTGTAAAATAGAAATTTCTGGCTCACTGATCTGAGTAGGAGGAATTTGTCCTTGACCTTGTTCTTTAGAAGTCTCTGGTTGCTCTGTCATTATGAATTTTTCAATTATTTGTATATCAGGCTCCTTTTCTTTTCCTCTAGATTCTACTGCTATTGTACTAATCTCCTACAAATTTTGTTGTAAAGTCCTGGCTGAAGAAGATCCCTGCACCTGTCCAAAAGATTCTAGGTCAAGTATCTTTTCAAGATCTTTCATTACATTTTCAACATTGACCTGCTCACTATCTTTTTCAACCAATGTCCCTTCTGTCCATTCATCCATATTAGCATATTGTTCTATTTCTGGGATTCTTTGGTGGATGTATGGTGAGTTTATTTTTCATTCTTCTATCACAGATAAAGTTGTTTGGATCATAAGGCACCCAGTAGAAACTTTTTTGTAGTCTGAGATAGTCTTCTAAAATCCTTTCGGCTTCCTTTCCATCTTCCCTAGAGTTACAAATGAAGGGACCTAATTGGCTCTTGATCCTGAGTTGAGCCTTTTTCTTTGCATTGCAAAAATGAATTATATCTGAATTATTCATTTGCCTAAAATATTCTAATGCAAAGAGTCTCATTGGGACATACTTGGGCAGTTTGAATGGGCATAATTCACATCCATATATCCTGATCTCTGTGTAGTTTTGATATAGGTACTAGTCACCTATCTTGTAATGCTTTGAGAGATGAAGGATTTTCTTGATTTCATTGTTAATTCTAGGAGGAGAGACTCCTGTCAACAAGGTAGTTGCAGGATGAACAAAAAGGTCGAAAAAATCATTATAGGAATAAGGAGAATCAGAGGAATTGTGAGTAATGGCATACCAAAAGATGACTGACCTAGGATTCCCTTTGGCATCAAGTTTCTTAACATAAAAAGGGAAATTTTCTGACTGAAAGTAAATCATGAGATGATATATGACAGAAGAATACTTAAATACTCTCTCATTCTCAAATCTCATGAACTGATCATGGATTTTGTCAGCAATATAAGATGCAAAATTGTACTTGACAGCAGGAGGCTATCCAGGGGTAAAAATGGATAACAATACTAGGGTTAAGTGATCAACATACTCACTAGTATTGAAGCCCATTATGGAAGATATCATGTTTAAAATAATTCTACCCTCATCAGTAAAGAAAGTATAACCATAAGGGAGAGGGTTTTTAGGCTGATGCTCTGGTAACATGAAGGTTTGGCATAGGCGGTTTAACTCTTCATGGGATAACTTAGTAGATTTCTCAAGTAATTCAGCCATGGACAGGGGAGTGAGAGCTTGACTAGGTTGGAATTGTAGCATTTCATTTATGGACTGAGCAGTTATTGGGAAAAGGACATTTTGACTTGGGGATAAAACTGCTCGTTGGTTGGGATCATAATTTGCATAGCAATAATGGATTAACTCAGGAAAAATATGGACTGAGGGGAGAAGGTACATAGGAATATTTGATTCCCAAAGTCCAAAGATGTCAGAACCATTCAAATAATTGTCTCTACAGCGGCAAAATATTCGAAGAGGATTCTCACTGAGACGCAAGTCCTTAATTTGAAAATCCATATCGGCTAAAGGCAAATAATCCGAGTCCTTGTGAGGGGCATTGATGGGCACGACATTCAGAGCTACATGAACTTCCATTTCTGGTTCTTGTGGATTTAGAAATGGAATTTCGGGGTTTTTGTGGAAAAGGGGCACAATTACCAGTTTTGGGAATATAATTGCAGTTCTGGGAACGAAAAAGACCAAACTGAACTTCTTTTCAGACCTTAGTGCAGAATTAAAACTAAAACCTGGATTTTTTACAGAGTTTAGCGGGGAATTGGAATAAATACCTGTTTACGGGAAATGAAACGTGTTTAAACAGGCGCTGGTTATGACAGAAGAACCCTGAAATACTCGGCTTCAATTCTCTTCAGCAAGGTAACGGTCAGCAAGCGTTAACAGTTGGTTTTTGAATTTTGTTGCATGGAATACTGGCTAGCGCACGGAACAATGAAAATGACGCAGAACCAATTTTTTTTATTTACAAATTCAAAAGGGTGGCGGGTTTTGATTGATGACGTCAGCATGTACGATGGTTTCCGCTCGCGCAGTGGAAATCCGGACCCGAAAAAGATTAGGGCGAATTTGATAAGAAATTTGCGTCACAACTCTCCCTCCGTACACCAGCGCAACTTCGGACCCGAAAAATATTAGGGCAGAATTCATTTGGTTTTCACGTCACAAAATTGGCCGACATCAGCAGGCTATTTTGGAACGCGAATTTGGTTTGAATTATGGTTTATCGCCGTTTGAAGTCTGGCGGGCTCGACTTAAGAACAATTTTGTTTGATCCCATCTTATAAAATTTGTGTTGTTTTTCTTTGATAATACACATATTTATAATAAATCATGGGAATACCACACTAGTAAACATGTGGAAAAGTTATATAAATTATTGAGAACAATCATTTTTATGTAAAAATATCCAAATGTACTTTTGGGAAATAAGAATTCGAGTATTTGGTTCATATTGTTTTAAAGGAAGGAGTGAAGTTGGAGCCTCAAAAGATGCAAGCTATTACAAAATGACCTATTCCTAAGAAAATCAAGGTTCTTAGAAGATTTTTTAGACTTACATGATATTATTGATCATTTGGTAAGAATTATGCATGCATTTCAAGTCCACTCACATATCTCTTGAAGAAAATATCATTTATATGGAATGATGAGGCTACTTTGGCATTCTCTGTTTTAATGGATGCCATGTCTTCTACACCAACATCGGTTGCACCTAATTTTGGTAAAACATTCATAGTAGAGTGTGAGGCACTAGGGCAAGGAATTTACGTAACATTAACACAATAAGGGATATCATTGGATTTTAAAAGCAAGGAATTCAAAGAAAATATTTGGTGAAATCTACGTATGAAAAATAAATGGAAGCAATATTACATGCAATAAAAATGGGGATAGTATATCATTGGGAGGTACTTTAAAGTCAAGATATACCATGATAGCATAAAGTATTTTTTGAAGCTATGGATTTCATTGGAAGATTAACAAAAATGAGGAGAAAAAATGCAAAGTTTTAATTTTGAGATAATCTGCAAAAAGAGTAAGGAAAATTTAGTACATGATGCTCTTTCTAAAATAGAAGAGGCCTCAAATTTATATCCAATTACATTTTCTATTCCTAGGTGGCTAGAAGAAGCTTGCCATAATGGAAAAATGACAATAGTACTAAACAAAAACTAAAATTTATAAAGGATGGGATGAACTCTATGGAGCATTGGGAGTGAAAGAAAGATATACTTTGGTGCAAATGTAGAATATTTTTATGCACGCAAGCATATTTGAATAAACAAATATTAAGGGAGTCCCATGTCTCTCTGATGGTAGGACGCAGGGTTCCTTAAAACATCTCAAAGGATCAAAAAATATATTTTTGGAAGGAATGAAGAAAGATATTCAAAATTGTGTAAGAGAAGGTCAGGTTTGCATAATAAATAAAAGAGAGATAGTAAAATCTCTAGGGTGACTTCAACCATTCCACATACATATTCAAAGACTAGAAGATATATCAATAGACTTTATTATAGGGTTACTGAAATATAAAGGTAAGTATTACAATTTTGTGGTCATTTATATAGACAAATTTTGTAGAGCTCAAAGTACATAAACAACAAGCCAAGTGGCAGAAGTTTCCGTGAAAGAAATTCATAGTCTTCATGGTTTTCCTAAAGTAATAGTGACAAGAAAATTTTGGAAATAATTATTTAATATGAGTGGAGAAACACTAGCTTCCATGAGTTCTACATATCAAACACAATCAAATGGTCAAACAAAAATAGTTAACAAATGTTTTTAAGGTTATCTACAATGTTACTCTTTAGAAAAGAAATCTTAATGGATGAAGTGGGTTCCTCAAGGAAGAATGGTAATATGATACTATCATGCTACCTATCACACATCTACTAAAATTTCCCCATTTAAGGCCCTTTATGGATATCCAACTCCTAGTATCTCATACTTTTTGCAAGATAAGTCCAAAGTATAGGAAACAGAGTCACATATGGAAAATACAAAAGAAACTTTGAAAATTATTATGGAAAACCTTCAAATGACGTGAAACATGATAAAACAACAAGGGGAACAACATTGAAGTGAAACATAATTTGAGGAGGGTAATTGGGTATTTTTTAGATTATAGCATTATAAGCAATCTTCATTCAAGAAAAAGAAGAATAAAGAATTAGCTCAAAAATTGAAAATTGTTATGGCCCTAAATAATTATTCATAGGATTGCACAAGTGGTATAGAAGTTATATTTTCCTTCTTCTTGCATTCATAAGGTTTTTCATGTATCTTGCCTTAAAAATGTTTTGGGAAAAAATATGCCAATGTAAATAGAACTTCCAAAATTAGATGAAGAATGAAAGTTGATTCTTGAACCACAAAAAGTTATAGATAAACATTCTGTATCTCTTTGACATATAACCATTATGAAGTACCTAATCAAGTGGAAGAATATTACTCTAGAATAAGGTACATGGTAAAATGATCAATTCGTGATGAAATACCCATGGCTAAAGGGTTCGTTTGAAGTTTTGACAAAGGTTTTGTTATATGTTTTATATAACGCGCGGCGGAATAGTTTTATTGTTTGTTAAGGTCCCACACAGTGATCAAATCTGAAGGGCAGGTCCGAATTTTAATTAGAAGGGCATATATCTATGTCGCCCTTCCATAATGAAAATCTTAAAAAAAAAAACTTTTCAATTGACCACAATAAATTATTTTTACATTTCATTTTCAGAAAGACAAAACCATCAATCTTTATATTAATAAAAGAATGTTACATATACAACAATGAAGAAGGCTCCATCTTTCATTGCTTAAATATCTCATTGGAAATGTCAACATAAGTCTTGAAGACACTATTATAAGAGTTTGGATACATACCACCGGGATATAGGAGATTCTTATGTGTGAGATTGTTTAATGCAATTTTGACTTTGTCTCACAAGGAGCAGCAGCATGGAGGTCTGGATTTTTCTTATAGAACTTTATTATTATTATTTGAAATGTTGTTTATAGATATGAATACAACAATGAAATTATGAGCATGGTGAACAATTAGTCAAGCTCATGATGCCAAACCGTGATGATGTAAGTTTTGAATTTAACATTTTTACATGTTAAAGACAAATAGTCAAAATCACTGACAACTTAGTATGCCATAATTAATAATCATTCCATGTTCACTTTTTTTAATAGGTTTATGTCACACGATGATGCAGGGGCATTAGGCACTAGCCAACAATGTTGGAGGTTTTGTCCACATGTTGTGGCTAGGAGGGTTCGAAAACATTTGAGTTGTAATAGCTAGGTGTCAATACCTCAGCTGACTGTATTACTTAGACTAGTTAGAGTTGTAGGAGTCGAACAGTTTCAGTTAGTTGAATTATTATAATTAGACCTTTTGATTTCTAGAACGGTCCTCTCAGAGGAACTAAAGAGCCATATATTATGTATATAAATTGTAATTCCTCGGATGAATAAAAGTAGAGAGGGAAGAGGAGAGTAGAGAGGGGATTTCTGCAATAAACCTCTGTGTGTGAACAATTGTTTCCAGTTAAATGATTTCCAAGCTTAGTTTCCATTGAATTATCTCGAACTGCTAATTTTGAAGAATTGTTTAACTGTGAGGCAATTGGGTACTGATAATTCCATTCTTCTGTCTTTGAATTCCCGTAAATTGTTGGATAACCCTGTGAACTCACCCCACCCGAAGGCGAGGTCTGTGTAGAGAACCGGGGTCGTGAACACTGTTCAAATATAAAAATCACGCTTAATAAAGAGACAAGATTGTTGTGCTTTCGGAACCTGACCCGAGGATTGGACATGAGTTAACAAACAAAAGGATAGCGGAACCAGACTTGCACCCGTGGTCAAGCCCTATACCAAAACCACGAGCGGAATCACAAAAGCGGGTTGCCCATATCGCACCGCTTTTGCGGAGTAGGCGGTATTTCCTATTCGCGAGCGATTCCATAGGGAATGCGACACGTGGCGAAGTGACCCCCAGAAAACCACCGTTTAACCCGCGCCATCGCACGTTAAGCCCGACGTTGGAAGCCGAGCGAAATTGCCAAGAGTCGTTGATTTGGAGAAGGGCCATCGGATGGTGGTCGCACGTTGAACTTGCTCGGAGGTTAACTAAGGTGTGCGGAGGATAGCCAGGTACGATACGAGTGTTTGATTGGTTATTGATATATATAGGTGGGGCCGGAGTATAATGAAATTTTTTAATTAAATGATTGGCAGATAATTAGCATAAGTCTGGAGCGTGATTGTTGTAAGGCTGGGTGGTGAAATATAGAGCCGAAAGTTCATTACAAGTTATTTATTTAAAAAGAAACGTGGAGTATAAATACAAAGTGTTGAAAGTTAAACATTGGTTATAAGTCTTGGAGATAATATAAAGTCGGGAATATAAATTAAAGTCCAACCATTGTGGATAGTATTTATTTATCAAATTCTACGAATTTGATAAATAAACCCGAAAAAAGAAGAAGTCAATTAAGACTCAGGCTGGAGGAAAAGAACGGGGTAAACCAAGGGAAAATGCTGACAGAGCGATTGTAGACACACCAGCTCTCCTTAGGGGTCCAATTTCAATTTTGTTGCGTCACACGATGATCTCTCTTCTCTGGCATTTACTTGTATTGAAGATCACTATTCTAGGAATAAGGAGTTATTTTCTCCAAAAATAACCCTAGCCAAACATTGACAATGCATCAAGGATATCTTTCTATGCTTCATAAGAACATTTGTTCTAATTCTAAATCATGTCTTGGAAGTGGTTGTTGTGCTGGAAATTATTCACCAGTTGGTTTCATACCAAAGTCTTTTTCACATTTTTAGCATCCAATACATGAAAAAGATAATGGTTTAAAACAACATAAATATTTGAAATTTTGCAAGAATTGTCGGCACACTTTGAATATGAATTTTGAAGTCAAGTGCATGATGCTGTATAGGATCAAGTGTCATTTTGAATACCAAATGTTTCACAAGAAACTTCTCAACATGCTACCCTGCAGTAAGGATTAAATGACAATATTGCATCAACTATTTCCATAATAAAAGTGCACCTCGGCCATAATACTAAACAACTACAAATTTTGTAGATCTAACAAGACCACACAATCAAATGTATTCCACAAGGCCAATACTGTATGAAAAATGAAAAGGAGTTTGCAACCAAAAATACCTTGGGCAACTAATTCAATTAGATACACCAAACCATCAGAAAAAAGGAAAACCAGCCTACTTGGCTCCAATATTTTCAACTGGGTCCTCTAATTCAACCAATAAAAAGGCCAAAACCATAGCATTGAGATACATTTCATTACACTGTCAATAACAATAAAATTTGACTCAGCCATAACCCTTTCCTTTTATTTTTGTGAAAAGCTTTATGCATTAATTTAATATTGAATTATGAACTGTAAAGGAACTTACAAAATGTGACATTACGAACCTGGTCAAGCGCACAAGAAAAAATATCCTGGACATGACCTTGGTTGACAAGTTGTATTGCTCATGATGCAAGAGGATTTGTACCTGCACTGCCAAGTCAATCAAAATCCATGATTATCTATACAATAAATACAAGTAATTGATGTAGTATTTTTTACTCTAAGATGCATTCTTATGATAATGTTAGAACATATGTTGAAAATGTCAAAACATACCTGAATAAGCTCCTCTTCGTTTCAAGAAAATTTTATTGGAGTCGCATGAACTTGGAACAAGCCTCCCACGATCTGAAAGAGTAGCAACTAAGTCAACAGTGACTTTTTTGTTGCTACATTGGATCGAGGGAGGTTTTCTCCAAGATTAAATCACTCCAATAAATTATTCTCTACTAAACAGGGCCAACCACGTGAAGTTGGAAGCTTTTATGGCCCCTGCCCCCCCCCCCCCTTACATCACTCTCAATTCCCCAATACCCAATCTATATTTCATTTTTTACTTTCATGAGCATAAAAAAAAATATTCAATAACTAATAAAAAAACAATTCAACAAAAAGTACGCAAGGAAACATTGCAATTAATGCTTGACATAAAAATAGTATGATAAATGAGTTTTTTATATAACGCAAAAAACGTTCAAGTATGGTAACGTTTGTCTTATAATAATACAATATTTTACATTATCGAATTTTCTTTTTCTTCTTCCTATTTTTAAAGCTCCTAATTACATCATCAATATCATCATGCTCTGCTCCTGTTTCATGCCTTTCGACCCGCACTGCTAACCTAGTTGCGTAGTCACGATGTCTGGTCTCATCCAGTGACGGGGCATCGCCTACAAAAACAGATAATATTAAATTTTAATTGTCAGTTTTTAAATATCATTGAACTAGTTCGGTAATATTAAAAAAAAAAAAAATTGCAATGAGATTATTTACCTGGTGCACCAGTTGTCGTTGCTGACCTAGTTGCGTAGTCACGATGTCTGGTCTCATCCAGTGACGGGGCATCGCCTACAAAAACAGATAATATTAAATTTTAATTGTCAGTTTTTAAATATCATTGAACTAGTTTGGTAATATTAATAAAAAAAATTGCAATGAGATTATTTACCTGGTGCACCAGTTGTCGCCGCTGACCTAGTTGCGTAGTCACGATGTCTGGTCTCATCCAGTGACGGGGCATCGCCTACAAAAATAGATAATATTAAATTTTAATTGTCAGTTTTTAAATATCATTGAAATAGTTCGGTAATATTAATAAAAAAAATTGCAATGAGATTATTTACCTGGTGCACCAGTTGTCGCCGCTGACCTAGTTGCGTTGTCACGATGTCTGGTCTCATCCAGTGACGGGGCATCACCTACAAAAATAGATAATATTAAATTTTAATTGTCAGTTTTTAAATATCATTGAACTAGTTCGGTAATATTAATAAAAAAAATTGCAATGAGATTATTTACCTGGTGCACCAGTTGTCACCATTGGGACTGTTTCCCTGTCTTCCTCTCTGGTGGTAAGATCCTCAAGGGAAACATTCTCTATCATTTAAACAAAAAAAGTTATAAGGACAACCATCAAGGTATAATTAGAAAAAATTATAAGTGGAAATTAATTACCGTCACGGCCCTCACTGATAGTAGCATTTTCGGCCTGGTCCCTACTACAATGATCAGGTTGCACGTGAGGATCATCTACATTTGGCTCTAAAATTGGGTTATTTGTGTCATCGGTAGTGTTGCTCCCCTGATTTAAACAAAGTTGTTAGACATTAAATTTATGGATGAAAACAAACATATTGAAAGGTTAATGTTTTACCTTATCAGGCATTCTGGATCTTGGGACCTGCCCCAAGTTTATGCGACGTTCAACTACGGCTTGATAGCCGAAATGGAAAGCGATATTTTTATCTTCCTCTGTAGTTTCTGTTCCGAAGTCATCACCCTACATTACATATGATTGTGTATTTTTAATCATATTTGATAGGATTACAAAAACGTTGGAAGGCGATACAATTAATTATAAGATGTTTAGCTACTTAATTACGATTCTTGCGGCCAATTTCAAGTAGCCGACCTGGCCTAGCTTGTGATGGCCCTTTTTTTCAATCCTAGCTTTGGTTTCCTTTGAGGTGTCAAGAAACCTAGCATCAAAAGATTAAAGTCAGATATGACGTAGCACACTTTTATTTTAGACATAGAGAAAATTCAAGCTATTGAATTAAAGTTGTAATTTACCATGCGGGTCCAGTTGGCATTTTTCCTTCTTTCTTTGCCCTTTTCTCATTTCCGTCATGGATGAGTGCTCTCCACTCACTCTCTGGAACTGTGAGAGGACGCTCATATCTAGGGTTAAATTTCAATTGCGTCCTATAGGTGTCCCTGGTATATTTCAAATATTTGTCGGCTACTCGAGCCACCGCTGTTCTGTCAAATGTGTCGACCCCAAAAAGGGCTTCTAGATAATCTAGAAGTTCTTTTTTCAGGTTGGAACTCTGGGAATTCCACCCTGTGCGTATGGTTGGGCAAAAAATTACCAACGAATGGCTCTCCAGATACCTGTAGAACTCATTGTTTCCTACACAGAAAAAAGAAAGAAAGATATTATCATTAATTTAAAAATAAAAATCATGATAAATATGTTTTAGATAAAGTACATGAAATAGTTAAAATATTAAAATTTACCTGGGAGTTGTACATGCTTTATAGGGACACCTTCATCATTCACCAACAACGTGCAATTAATGGTCCCTGTGGAGCTGACACGTGTAGCTCCAGGAAACTCAATAATGTAGTTGGCCATATCAGCCTCATCATTGCCAACACGTTCAGCGGTTGGCTGGGTGTCTGCTTGGGCAGGGTGTGTTTCTTAGCTGGCTCCTAAAGGAGTAGAAGGTGTACGAGAGGGTTGTTGGGAAATCTCTTGCCCTTGTGTCCCACTACCACCAACACCAGATTCAGCAAGTGCCAGAAAACGCTACATACAAAATAAATTTTTGTTAGTTTAGTCAATGTAAAAATTAAAAATCAAACTATCACAATTCATCTCATGCAGAACAAAAAAAATATCCTTTTGAATTTTTATTATTACCTGATATATTTCTAGCTGGCTCATAAGTTGTTTTATCCTCTCTTCTGTTTCAGGTGTTTGAGGCACGTCTATCAAAGTATTAAATTTCGACCTTGCATCTCGTGCCTTTTTTCACAACAAGAACACTGGAGATAGGGATGAAGAAAGCTCTTCCTCAAAGAGGGAATCATCAGGTGTACCATGGCTAGGTGTCTGCATATTTGAACAAAATTAATATTATTTCAATTATGTAAATAACTAAAATACCCGAAGATAGAGCAATGCTGGCACTTTACATGTTCTTCCGCTGGCCTCTTTCCGCGATCATCCTGTCTCGAGGTTGTTCCTGCACTGCTCTGATCAGTCTGCCACATTGCAATAAAATTATAAATGTAAAACTTGAAAACAATATATAACTTGAAAACACAAAATGAAAACTGAAATAATTTCTAATAAGACACCGGAAGACAGAGTTAGAGTTTCAAATATGCCTTGCATTGAATTCAGTCCAGGAAACATGTCATTTCACATTAAGGCACCCAAACAAGAGACGAGTTGACAATGAAGACCTTATTGAATATATTGTTGGAGCAACTTCTAGTAAACTTGTTGTGAAGACCTTGAGGACATTTTTGGAGCAACATTGTTGAATCTGATGGTATAGCATTGTTGGAGACGATCTTGAAGGGCCTTGAAATGAAGCTTTTGGAGCAACTATTGAAAAATCCTTAGAGCATTTAAGTAAGGCACTTTCTATCTTCCATCACCTTTTTCCTTTCAATATCCTTTAAATGATTTTGTTGATATTTAATGTTTGAAATCATGTTAGAATTCCTTCATTATATGTGTTTGGGGACTAGAATAATTTCACACTAAACCATGCAAACTTAAAAGTAACTTAACAGATCCATAAAGTAATAATAATCATAATTCCTTATTTCCTATTGTACGATATGATTCAAATTATTCAAACATGAAGCAATGAAGACATGCAATGTCTGAATTTCAAGATTGATGAATCAATACAAGAAGTTAGAAACTACAACTTTGATTCAATACTTTGTGTCCTAACTCCAAGAAGGAATCTAGTTTGTAGTACAGAACATGCATCGTGTATTATCAATTCTTAATTGACAACAACTAAAGGTCATCTACCTCATCAATTCCTTCCCATTTTGTGTTTTTATGTTATATTCCTTATAAAAGTGTCAAATTTCTCTCAAAGTAAGCAACCACCGAATAAAATAAAAAATAGTTGAGATATGATTGAGAAATGGTCATTTATTTCTTGAAAGGATCTTCATAATTTCTTTGGTTGTTTTTCATCTCAAGAAACAAGAAATTACCTAAGAAACTATCGTGATGTAATATAAGAAACAACATGGTGCAATGGCCATTTTCAAAGCCAAATGATGTCCATTGAGGACATGGCCTTTATTTGGTTCCCGTTTCATAGGAGTTTCGGGTAGAAATGGAACTTTGTTGTACCATTTCCAGTAGTAAAAAGGGAAAACCTTATTTTTCCATGGGAAATAATTTACCTTTCCTTTTTCAAGATAATCTAAATCACAAAAAATATGAACTATACTGCACACATTCTTGGATAATGTGAAGGTGGAAAAGGAATACCCAACACAAGTGATGCACACATGTACATTTGAACACTAATAGATTTTTGTAGTTGAAATGCAATGCTTGTTTTCATTTAAATGTAGGATTTTTAAAGCAGGAAGAAATAATGGCTGCCAAATTAATAAGCGTTTCTTTGGGAAAATTTTAAATCTTGTATTGGGTGATGAAGATAATAGAGGGTATTGAATCTTGATTCTTGACATCTAGAGAGAACCCTACAGCCTAACACAATCCAATGGAATTGACCAAAAAAACCCAAATAGATTCAACCCTACTATAGGAGGAAGGGCCTGCAGTAAGAACTTACCATTTTGCAAGAGCTGAGGGTGAATGCTATTCTGCAAGAGCTGAGGGCGAATGCAGGGCGAATGTTGTTCTGCAAGAACTGAGGGCGAATGCTGTTCTGCAAGAGATCAGGGCGAATGCTGAGGGCGAATGCTGTTTTGCAAGAGCTCAGGGCGAATGCTGAGGGCGAATGCTGAGGGCGAATGCTGTTCTGCAAGAGAGGAGGGCGAATGCACGCGTGATATCAGACGTTAATGTACCACACATGTACATTTGAACACTAATATATTTTTGTAGTTGAAATGCAATGCTTGTTTTCATTTAAATGTAGGGTTTTTACAGCAGGGAGAAATAATGGCTGCCAAATTAATAAGCGTTTCTTTGGGAAAAATTTAAATCTTGTATTGTGTGATGAAGATAATAGAGGGTATTGAATCTTGATTCTTGACATCTAGAGAGAACCCTACAACCTAACACAATCCAATGGAATTGACCAAAAAAACCCAAATAGAGTCAACCCTACTATAGGAGGAAGGGCTTGCAGTAATAACTTACCATTTTGCAAGAGCTGAGGGCGAATGTTGTTCTGCAAGAGCTAAGGGTGAACGCTGAGGGAGAATGCTGAGGGAAAATGCCGTTCTGCAAGATCTGAGGGCGAATGCTGAGGGCGAATGCGCATGTGATATCAGACGCTAATGTAGCTATTGCGATGGATACGAAACAATAAAATCATTTTTATGTAGCGCGCATATAAGTCTCGTATTTTTATTTAGCGTGCATATAAGTGTCGTTATACCAATGGCGGAAAAGGCGTCGCTATTGCGACGAAGGTCTCCAAACGTCGCAATTGCGACACTTAGACATTGTGTCGCACTTGCGACATTTGGAGGCAGTCGTCGCAATAGCGACGCTTTGGGCCATAGTGTCGCAATTGCCACGTCTTCCTCCAAACGTCGCAATTGCGACACTTTTCTAAGTGTCGATATTGCAACACTTTTCTATAAACGTTGGTATAGCGACGGTTTCGGGCGGGATTGAAAAAAATTGGGGAAATTTCCGACATTTGGTCAAAAGCGTCAGAACCAAGTGTCGGAATTTCCGCCAAATGTAGTAGTGAGTATAGTAGCAAACCCCGCTCACCATAAATGGATTTGAACTCCATACAGTCAGTACAAGACCCAAAATGAGTCTTCTCTAAGATGACATACAACCTTGCGCAATTGGAATAGCGGAAGACTTCGAACAATAGTCAAATTTGTTCTGTCTTGGTTGTAACTCGGCAAAAATGGTGCAACACTTGTTCATAATTAGCAGTGAGGAGATTCGACTCTCCTTCCTCCTTGGAATTTATGCCACGACTCGCATAAAATACTTACTTATTGTCAATATTCGTAACAAGATGGGATACCCCAGTTTGACAAGACCGAGAAATGATGTCCCTGCAGCACTTGCATTGCAGCGTCGAGCCCATTATACATCGAGTCCGTCATACTATTTTTAAGCAACAAAGGCTAACGTTCATTACCGCAAGAGTTTCTCAGCACCTGGATAGTTAATAGCCAAAAATTATTGATGGGCATGCAACACCAGAGACGCTCTCCACGCATAATAGTTTACGTTCCATACTCTTTGATTCACCCAACATAGTTCTACTCCACGCTGTTGCTTAAGAATACTTCATGGTGGCTCAATGAATCAGTATTGAAATGGATCAACAACTCCACGTGACCGCTTCTCTTCAAAAAAAGGACAATGACTCCCTACCATAGAGTGAGAACAAATATTCCCAACCACGACCTAGAAAACTAGAGTTCCTTTATCATTTCCCATTACCGTCGAATGGAAATTGGATTAAAATTTAATCTTACATGCACCATTCATAGCTATATTGTAGCGTAACATCTTATTTCATTGTTGGGATGCAAGTTAATTTACATCGAACTTATGCAGAACATCAATGGAGTTGATCTTAACTCGAATATTTTATAATCAATCACACCATACACACCCATAACTCAAAGATCTAATTCTTTGTATTAATAAACATATATATATAGAAATTCCCTTTTCTGGCCTGATTTTCTAATCAGTGGCCTCTCTTCTCGTAGGCTTCACAATCCAAATCTTTTCTATACCTCAATACCCGAATCTCTCTTTTTAGGTTTATAATTTTTATACAAAAGGTTCTATGAACCAATTCTGGTTCAAATCCTTAATAATTTCAACTAACCCCTAAAAATCCTCTCAATCCCATAAATAATGAACTAATTTCCCAATTTAAAATCTACAATTAATTTTCAAATTCTCTAAATCCCTATGAGTTCTCAACTATCCTAATTTTCTCATGTTCTCCAACATTCGAGAAAATTTACAAAATGCTTCACAATATTTGATTAATTCGTATTCTAAATATCTCTCATTAAAATCACTCAAAACATTGATAATTACATTAATTTAATACATAAGAAACCAACTTCCTTGAAAACACAAGACCCCCTATGTCTATTAAAATACAATGAAATTTCTGAGCCGGATGCTCCTGCATCAGACTCCCAAGGTTGAAAAATTCATGATCTCTAGATCATGTGTTCCCATATGTTGATAGAAAACCTCCAGGGTCCCAAACTTTAGTTTTTAGTTGTTCACACGCTCTGCCCTTTTGTTGTTGCTGTATGTCTACCGTCTTCTGTTTCATTTTCCTCTCTTTTTCAATCAGTTTCAAATTCTGGTTGATTACTCTTTCTATTGTCGATCTTCTCCATCTGGACTGTTTCATCATTAATTTCCATAATTTTTCAATCTCCATTTCCAGCACATCCTTGGGCTGGTACATACTCTGCCATGTGTTGCAATCTCTTTCTCTTTGCTTTAGTTTATTGCTGCTATCCACTAAATCTTGTGTCTTCATATTCTGCATTTCTTCAAGCTCTTTTGTTTCCCAATATTGAAATTGAGATTTCTCTTCCTGCATTGAATCCTGATTCTCCAGTAAGTTTTCCAACAATTTAATCTCTCTATTCCATGGATTAAGTACTTCCACAGAATCTTCTTCCCCCATCTTTACTTGGCTGTTCTTTTGCAACAAATGTTCTCTAGTATCTACAACAAAACCTGCACTCACAATTTTTTTTTTTAAATTGAAAACATAAGGCCTCAATGCCTCTTCTTCCTTTGGCAAAATTTCAATTTTTTTCTTTGAAATTTCCTCCTTTATCAGCACATCAGTATGTTGATTCATTCTCTCTAAATAATTTTCTAAAGGATGCTCGAGACTGTCAATAAGTCCCTCTTCCACACCATCTTCTTCAATGATGTCTCTTTGTTCTTGTCCACTGTAGTGAACTCCTTCCTCTGAAATTTCACTGTCATATTCTGAGTTTTCCAACAAATGTTATTTCAATTCAATTTCTTTTCAACATTTCATAAGTACTTCAACATCACTTATAATCCCCGCATTTATACATAAATTGTCAGTTAGTAAATTAGAAGGTTCAACAGTCTCAATTTTTGCTTCACATATCAGTTCTTCAGTCTGAATCTCATCTCCTTCTTTCACAAGAAATTGTTCCTATGTTGTAACAACTTCAAATATCAATGCATTACTAAGTTCTCTCTATTGCAACAAGTCACTGCTATTCAATAGACATTCTCTATCATCTTCAGATTATTTATCTTCTGAAAGATACTCTTCCATACTTTTGACAACTCCAAAATATTGCACATGCTATGTAAAACCTGTAATCACATCAAAATCATTAGTTACAAAAGTACAAGGCTTTACATCCTCCTGTAGATCTGAACTTGCCCAATAGTTCAAGGAATCATCAATAATTTCTTCTTCAACAAGGTAAACTTTCTGCAATCTTGAATTCTCACAATAATTCACAAGATCTTTCACAGATCTCTAGTTTTCATCTTCACCCATAACTTCATCCCGTTCTGATTCATAAATGGAAACTTCCATTTTGAACTCAACTTCTCTGAGTTCCTCACATCTCAATTACACACTCGTCATCTATTCAAGCTTTCTCAGCTCTTCTTCTAACTGCATATTTACATGTTGATTCCTCTTTTCTTGGAACCTCTGCCACTTTAATTTATTCCTCATGTTCCAACCATATCTCTGATCTTTATTACTTCTCTGCATCATTTTGATCAATACTTCTAGATGAACTGCTACCTCAGTCTTATCCCTTTCATATTCTTCATCACTTAACTATCTTTGTATGCCATTTGCTTTGGCATCTCATGTCTTCACTTTTCTTCTGTTGTGGTCTCTCTCAAAACCTCTGCTTTCTCTTCTATGACTATCAGTAGTCATCTTCGTCTCCATTTCTATCTTCATGATTTCCTCACTCATTCACCATGAGCTATACTAAAGCCTCTACAACAAAAAGTCCTCCCTACTGCCGCTTACCTTACCAAGCTTTCTTTTGTACTTGGTCTTTTGGCAAGCACTGGTTATCTATTCTCTAGAACCTCTTGAGCATTCCTCTCTGCTCTTCCTAGGCTTCAACTCATATGCACCTTTTAAGAACACAACTGTCCTTTTTATCCAAATTCTTCAAGGTTCTTCCACAGTCTTATTTTACTTATAAATCACTGCTCCTCAGGCTTGATCTTCATTTGTTGAGATATTTCATCTTGTCTGCAACCTGAATTTTGCAACCACAATATTCAAACCAGATTAAAATAAAACACATTATCTCACCTTCAAGATATTTTCATGACCTTGTTCTCCCATTCAGTTGTACTTTGATTGGACTATTCTCATTTTTTTTTTCAAATGTCTGTTATACTTCAACTTCCGTGTATCTGCTGCTTATCAGATTTAAAATCTGATCTCCTCTTGCTTTCTGTCATCACCATTGTACCTTTATAGACACATTCAAAACATAACTTTGTTCTAAATTCTTCTCTCAAAGAAATTCTACACACAGAATCTCCTTATTCTGCTCTGATACCAAAAATGATGCAGCCTAAGCCGCATTTACTACATTATACATTCCAACAATTTAAAATGCATGTCAACTGTATGGCAAATACATGTCCCAGGAATTTCATTCTCTGTTTTAAGTTTCTTTGAAGTATTTATTCAAACAGTTAGTCGACACATTGTTGTAGGTGTTCACTGTACATTTTTTCCAGAATTTCAAATATAATTTTTATTTTAAAGTTCCCAAACCGAAACAAACATGAATAGAGTTTACAAAAAAAAGGGCCAATTCCAAGTCATTTCAAAAACACAAAATGGAAAACCTTGAACCATTTTCATCTGGCTATAAAACACTAAGCCAGAGTGTTATCTTCACAAACTCAGAAATCTGGACTATTAGAGGGTGAGTCTTTATTGAGTATGTATGAGTCCTGCTTGCCTCTGAAGATCTCACATGATAAAATAAGGGTGGACCACTACTTCTTTCACAGTTTTCCTAGTGATCATATCTAAGCAATTTGTCCAGAAATCAACTGCCTCCAGAACAACTAGATGATGTCTGTCAACATTAATGAATTTTGACCACGGCTTTATGCTATGCCTTCCAACAAGTGCTTCTATATGAGGATAAAGCTCAATTCGACATTTGTTCAAATACACATTTAACTCGTCTATGCCAAGGACCTTTGCAATCTTAACAAATTGATCATAATAATAGATTAACCCACAAAAAACTTCTTCTATTCAAAATTTGAGCATACAATGAATTAAAAAAGAGTGTGAACTTGGTATTTAGATGGAACCTAAAAATATAGTAGAAAACCTCGCTCACCAGAAATGGATCCGAACTCCATACAGTCAGTACAAGACCCAAAACGATTCTTTTCCAAGATGACATACAACCTAGCACAATTGGAATAGTGGAAGACTTCAAACAATAGTAAAATTCATTCTGTCTTGGTCGTAACTCAGCCAAAAAGGTGTAGTGATTGTTCACAATTAGCAGCGAGGATATTCGACTCTCCTTCCTCTTTGGAATTTATGCCATGGCTTGCATAAACTACTTGCTCATTTTCAGTGTTTGTAACAATATGGGATACTCCAGTTTGAAAAGACCAAGAAATGATGTCCCTGCAGCACTTGCATTGCAACATCGAGCCCATTATACATCGAGTCCGTCATACTATTTTTAAGCAACAAAGGCTAACATCCATTGCCGCAAGAGTTGCTCAGCACCTAGATAGTTAATAGCCAGAAATTCTCGATGGGCATGCAACACCAGATACGCTCGCCACACATAATAGTTTATGTTCCATACTCTCTGATTCACCCAACATAGTTCTGCTCCATGTTTTTGCTTAATACTACTTCATGGTGGCTCAACGAATCAATATTGAAATGGATCAACAACTCCACATGACTGCTTCTCTTCAAGAAAAGGAAAATGACTCCCTACCATAGAGTGAGAACAAAGATTCCCAACCACGGCCTAGAAAACCATAGTTCCTTTATTATTTTCCGTTACCAACGAATGGAAATTGGATTAAAATTTAATCTTACACACACCATTCATATTTGTAGTGTAGCGTAACATCTTATTTCGTTGCTGGGATATAAGTTAATTTACATCGAGATTTCGTAATTGAATGCAGAACCATAGTGGAACTGATATTAACTTGGATATTTTATAATCAATCACACCATACACACCCATAACTCAAAGATTGAATTCTCTGTATTAATAAACATATATATACATAGAAATTCTCTTTTCTGGCCTGATTTTCTAATCAGTGGCCTCTCTTCCCATAGGCTTCACAATCCAAACCTTTTCTATATCTCAAAACCTGAATCTCTCTTTTTAGGTTTATAATTTTTATACAAAAGGTTCTATGAACCAATTCCAGTTAAAATACTTAATAATTTCAACTAACCCCTCTCCAACATTCGAGAAAATTTACAAAATTCCTCACAATATTTGATTAATTCCTATTCTAAATATCTCTCATTAAAATCACTCAAAACATTAATAATTACATTAATTTAATACATAGGAAACCAACTTCCTTGAAAACACAAGACCCCCTATGTCTATTAAAATACAATGAAATTTCTGAGTCGGATGCTCCTGCATCATTATTGATACTACAACTACTGTAAATGAAATCTAAAAAAACTCTGAATCAGATGTATCTTTGGACTACAATTGTATACTGAGTCACTGGATGCTACTAGTCTCTGCACTATCCACTAGGTCTATCTTCACTGCAACTACATTGTGCCTCTCACTATCTAACTACAAATAGTACTACAAATGCCCCTTAATAACACATCGCACCATATGAAACTGATCCATATACTACTGAAACTATGGGTCCCTGTAGAAAGGTTATTAATCCAAGAGGAAATACATGTCTGATGCTCACTTAAATGGATCCCTCCCCACCTCTCTCTTGGAGGTATACTACATACAAAGTGAAATATTCATCCAATCTGGGAGACAATTGATCTATACTTGTCACAAATGTTACCTTCTCATGCTTCTCCTTCTTGTCCTTCTTCCTTTGAGGACACTCAGTGCTATAATAATCAAACTCACCACAACAGAAGCACTTGACCTTTGACAGATCCTCCTTCTTCTTGTCTCCTCCTTGTGAGCCTTGTCCCTGACTAGGACCTTTATTTTCCTTTCCATTTTATGCGAGGGCTATGTTCTCCTCCTCCTTCACACTCTTTGATCAGTTGCTACTTCCACCGAGACTACTATTGACCATAGAAAGTCAGATCTCTTCCTATGTGAAAATTCCCCACAACCAATCCCATCCAGTTACCTGATTTCGTTAACTAATTCCTTGGACGAAAGTAGCCCACTCCTTGGTGAAACCATTGATGGATACATGTACAATTTCAACTTCTTGTGGCATCTCTCCAGCTACATACAACTCATTTTGGATATCCTAAATCCCTGTAAGGTAGGGGGTAACTCCTATCTTTTGCATCCTTGTGGTCCTCATCTTCTCCTTCAGGAACATCTTCTGCTTCTTGGAAGGGTTTTGTATAGTGTTGTGAGAGAATCCCACATTTCTTTGCTCGTATTCTTGGCTGCTAAGTGTGAGACTATATGATCCCTAACTCCATCAAGGATCAACCACTTCAATTTGGACATCTTGTAATTATTTTAATATAACTACTATGGATTCTTAGGTACACCTATAGCTCGCTCTACATATGTCTTCAGACCAAACAAAACCAGTAGAAAGGACATCTTGGCCTTCCAAATAATGTAGTTGGACGCAACATCCAATCTATCTTGATCTCTAAGCCCTGATGAGATTATTTTCTACAAAACTCACAACTAGGATATAAACATGAATATCCTCCTCTCCTACTTTGCTGCTAGCACTGCTAATCACACTCCCTCCTGGAATGCGCAAATTTTCTTGTTGCTTCTGTTATCAGACACTAGAAAATTCAGATTTCCTCCAATGAATTAGATTTGGAAACCCTTTGATAAAATCCCTTTGTGTGTGCAATTTCTCTTCCACTTGACACTAATATGCTACTATAATCACTGTTGAAAATTAACTGTGCCCAGATCAAGACTCTTCTCTGCAAAAATACTAATCTGCTCACCTCTTCCTATTGGAATCACTTCCTAGGCAAATCGAACCTTGCTCCACTCTGCAACTGGAAATTCGCCCCCCTGTCCAAAAATTCATACTGCCTGCCTAGGCCCTACGCAGATCTGTAAATTGAGTCGTCGAACTCCCTCTGAATCTGAACGTTTTCCTCCTTCTACCTCTGAGCTTATTGTCTAACTAAACTCGCTTTGATATCATGTGAAATTGTCTAATCTATTGCATCAACTAGAAATTATTCTTCTAACAAATTAAAAATTAAATGTAGTATATTTGCTACAGTAAATAACAAATAAATTCACAATTTCATTTTTGACCATAAAAACATTGCGAAAAATAAAATTCTATAAATTGAGAAAATTCTAGCACACACACAAAAATATGACACAGCATTGGACATTTGGCCTCGGAAAAACCCAATGTGGGAAAACCAGTGTAGCAGCTAAGGGTTTTATTATTATGTAGCAGTGAAATTATGAGTACAATCTCTAGATGCCTGGTTGGCTATTCAATCAAAAAATATATGACAAAAATAATTAGAGGTCAATTTTCTCTATCTCCACAAGCAATCTCGACACTTGGCTCCCTATGAAAACTAGCCATCGAAACCCCGTGCAAGCCCTTTTGTGTTTCCTCTGCGCATACCCTCACATGTGTGGCTATAAAACCATCTCTGATCATGCCATCATGCATGCCTCTACTTCTAGAAGTGACACTTCAAACCTCTGGAAAACTTTCCCACCTCTAGAAGTTGAATCAATCTCCCTCTCAGCTAAATCGATCTGCTCACTAAATCATATGCATAGTGCATATGTTGCTTCCATTATGGAATACCTTTGTAACTTGTTATTACCTCTCTGGATATAGAAATACTCCTCTGGACTCACTATATTTTCCCCTCACTATCTATCTCTACGTACCCTCTCTAGATTCAACTCTCATCTATTGAATCACTACAATTGGGAAACTCGATCCCTGCCAAGGAACTCGACCTCAAAATTTGTTTTTCTCCAAACCCACTGACCTCCTCTTATAATATCTGGTCGGATCACCAAAAACCACTATTAAGTCCTTATAGATGGCTAATACCATATCAGAGTTGATCCATGTGAATTTCTAGAGAATTCCCACCTTTCTCAATTAATTCCTATTAATTAATCAATTTCCCTAAGTTAGAGTTAGGAATTTCTTAGTTATCAATAAATTAATTTAATTGAGCTATCTCTAGGTTGAATTTCTAGAAATGATTGTTGGGTTTTGGAGATCTCATGTGTTTTAGCCTCTCCACAAAGTTTGAGGCTAGAAAACCATCTAATGCCACAAAAACTAACACTATAGTGGAATGATCCAAGCTCTAAGTGTAGGTAATTGAAGGAAAAATGAGCTACTAGAAGAAGCAGAATTAGGTGAGCTCTGGACTGATTCTTGAAGGGCAAAGAAAGGAGGTCAAGGGAGCATAGAACATCAACCCAAGTTCATTGTTGGAGAGGAACGTTTAACAATGATAGGTGGCATCCCTTCGTGGCCTAAGTGTGTCTTCATCGGGCAGCACCAAAAGATATTGGTGGGAAGAAATTCCCTAAAAATTTGTTTCCTTGAAGGACTAAGGGGCATCTAGTTAGGAAAGAAGACCCAAAGGAGCTGAGGAGTAGTAGTGAGTAGTTAAGAGTTGTTCACAAATGGATTTGTGAACAACTTGACAAGAGTCTCGATGTGTTGATTCATTGAAGGACAAATGATTAGCTAGATAGCAAGTGAAGTTGAGTTTAGTGATCTAATGAACTTAGTTCATTGATAGAGGCATATTGTAGTTTCTACAGATTCGGGTTGAAGGACCGGGAAAGTATGTTCAAGGTACAATCAAGGTAGCTGTGAAGTCGAATACATCAACTATGCAGTTAATGTATCTTGTTCAGGGTAGATTGGTTTTCGAAGTGATTGACACCAAACCCTAGGTGTATATCTTTGTATCAGTGGATGTATGAGGGCCATTATCCCTAGTATGGGAGCCGTAGATAGTTGTATTATTATTTTGTTACTATAACGAAGTTGAGTTGTTACTAAAATTGTAAAAAGTTGTCTATATTTATACACATGTTGATTTACTGTTGTATATTGTTCCATTATGCAAAGTAGTTTGTTGTGATACTTGGATTGGTAGTGTTAATGATTGTAAAATTCCATCCTAGACTCCAGTATCATGGAAAAAAAACAACAAGAAGCCTCAATATTTGGATAAAGCTATGGTCTCGGTTACTGAAATTGAGAAAAAAATTGAACTTAGCTAAGATTGACATATTCACCTATCTTGGGGCTTGTATTGAACCTAAGGCTAAGCCTAGGACCTAGGTGGATCCTACCTTGCTATAATTTTCCCAAAATTTTAATAAGGTTACATATGAGTTGATGCAAGGATAGATGGAAATGATGACCAAGCTGGAAATGTTGGAAAGAGAAAGGTGATCTCATCAAAATTTTCCTCCAAAGCCACAATTCAATAAAGAGAGACCTCTCAAAAAGAAGGCACTTGTAGGTGACCATTCATCACAACAAAATGTTCCAAACACCCCTGCCCCAACTAACATGGTGGGACATGAGGGAAATCCTTCGTGTCCACCCTGTGGTGATTTCCATACTACTGAAGAGTGCCCATATAACCAACTGGAGGAGGAGGAAGTCTAGGGGCACCTAAATGTCGTTATTGATGATTCCCCTTTTAATATATTTCTTAGTGACTCTTACTTCCAACTGCATCCTAACAAGACCATGAAGAAGAAACTGATGATCAAGATGAGCTAATCATGGCTATGGAGAATAAAGGAAGATTCAATGGATTAAAATACTCAAGGAGGAATGGCAACCAAAGCCAAGAAATCACAAGGTCCAATATTACCTCCCAAAAGAAGGATAAAATTCATGTACAACCTCAAATGTACCCAAGCCAAAACATCAAAATTATGATATATATTTTCATGTTGATTTGACCAATGTTTTAGATAAAATAAATTTATAAGTTAGTATTTTAGAGATAACTAAGCTTCAAACCCAAAGGGGGCAAGTTAGGAAGGCATTCAACTTTGACAATGAAACTGAGGACCCTTAAGTTATTCTACAAAACATGTGTACGAATAAAATAAATGGAGGGCATGAGCCTTTCCTACTATCTCTAGTGATAAATAACCTCATTTGGCACAATTGTATGTTTGATTATGGTGCTTCTGGTAATGTAATACCTCTAAGATTCATGCATCAATTAGAAATGGATATCAATATACCTTATAAAAATGTAGGTGGATTCTATTCTAAATCTATATTTGTGTATGGCCTCATAAAATATGCCAAGGTGTCTTTGGAAACCAATAAAGATATCTCAATGCTAATGATACTATAGTTATAGATATACCAAATTCCTGGGGAATGTTGTTATCAAGGAAACAATGTGCCTCAATTGGAGGGAAATTACAAATGGATTTGTCAGATGCAACTATAACTACCATTGATGGAAAACCATTTGTTTTGTATATGGAACCATTGATGCTTGATCATGTAGAATATTCGGAGCCTTTCCACTTCCTCAAGCCCCTTGAAAAGCCAAAGGTTATCAAACTGTTGAATTTTGTAATTATGTTTGGTCTTCATAATTAGTATTTTTTTTTTTAGTTTTTGTACCATCGGATGTGTTCTAGCCAAGAAATTCTATGGAGAGGCTAGAATACATGATATCTCCAAAACCCAGAAATTGTTTCCGAAAATTCCACCTAGAAGTGTATAAATTAGATTAGTAATATTTTTTAAATATTTCCAAAGTCTAAACTTAGGGAATATGGTTAATTAATTAGTGCTAATTGAGATAAGGTGAGAATCATCTAGAAACCCACACGAATCGATCCAGAGATGATCCTAGCCATCGATTATGTTTTAATCTTGGTTGTTGGTGCTCCAACAGTGGATTATAAGAGGAGATTAATGTGGTGATGGAGAAGACACACTTGAGCAGTTCGATTTCCTTGGCAGATTGATTTCCATAGTAGCAGCAATAAGTTGTCATAAAGAGATAGAGATCGAAGCAGTGAGTGATGGGCAAAGACAATGATTTGGAGAAATTTTTCCAAATACAAAGAGGAAGCATCAAGGAGGCTGAGTTATTCCCAGTGAGGCAGTGCAAAGGACTACACAGTTTCTTGAGAAAAGGCAGTTCAATTTGCTGGAGAGAAATTCATTCTCAGTTCCAGATGTCAGGCAGAGGTTCCATAGGGGTGAAGATTCGATTTCTTCAACAGTGGAAGAAAAAAGGACTTCATCAGAGTCTAGTTGGAGGTTTGACGTCATAGAGACTGCGTAGTGTGACGCAGAGGCTTCAGGAGGATGAGTTTTCTGTAGGCAGGTTGTGTCAAGATTACTTATGGAGGAAAGGTAATTCCATTCAATAATTTTTCCCAAATTTTTGTTGTTTTGGATTTCCATTTTCAGGGATCCAGATTGTACTTAGATTTTCATTGTTGCATACTAATAAAAACCCTCACCATTGCACCAATGTTCCCAAGTTGTGTTTTTCCAGGGAATTTTGTCCAAAAATAATTGTGTCATATTTTATGTGTGTGTGTTAATATTTCTCAGATTCCAACCCTATTTATTTTCCACATAATTTTATTTGTGAAGGTTGCAGTGTGTTTATTTTTTATATTTGTTGTAGTAGATAAATTGTTAAAATAATTAACAATTAGGAGAAATAATACCAATTGTTCCAATAGGATTTCAGTAGGGAAATTTTCACATGGTATTAGAGCGTGATTGATCATAAGGGGAGCTCAGAAGAGAAAGAAGGAATTTTTTTGTTCGGTAAGAGAAATAGTGAAAAATTCCTAGGTGTAGCATAGACCATTTCTAGGCAGACCAAGTTGCTTCAGGAAGTTCTATTTTTCAAATCAGAGAGGTAGAAAATTTTGATTTTCCAAATCGAGTGATTCTAGAGGGAGAGGGAGCAGCTTGGATTTTTCATTGGGAATATTTCTAGCTAGACACAGAGGGGTTTGCAGTAGTTTTCTAGATCAAAGAAAATGTCGAGTGGAAGAGAAAATCACACACTGGAGGGAAAATTTTCCTTAGGGAACTTCGAGTCTTATAAGTTCAAATTTTCTAGGTAGATTGGTAGTAGAAAATATAAGATTAACGCATTCTGACAGGGAGTGTGAGTAGCATCCAAGCAAAGGGAAAGAGGGAGTTTTAGACAGTTATTTGAGATGACCACTGTAGGGCTTCGAGATCAAGATAGGATGGACAAATCATCAAACTATGTCATCTAGAAGGCTAGGATGTCCTTCCTTGTAGATGAATATGGCCTGAAACCCTACATTGATATTGTAGTGGAAATTCCTCAGGATGCAAATCAGTTTAAGGAATATAGGAAGGATATGGCGCGGGCTAAGCGGTTGATCCTGGATGAAGTTTGGGACCATACAGTCTCACATATAGAGGGCAAGGGAACGACAAAAAATTATGCGGGATGCTCTCTCCATGTTATATATACCAAGGAAATTCCGAGCAGTGGAAGATGTTTCTAGAGGAGAAGTTGAGATGTATCTGGATGCAGAATGGGGAAGGAATTGACCCCTTACTTAACTGACTTCTAGAGGTTCCAGATCACCTATCAGTTGTTGGGGAAGCACATTAACCCACGGATCTAGTGTGATTAACACTCAAAAATTTCTCAAAGGAATGGCAGGTCTTTGTCCAAAGCATATTGGGAAGAGATAGGCCACCAGAGTGGGATCGGATGTGGATCGATTTGCAGGAGGAGGAATTGAGGTGGGCTACATTAAATAGCTCCAATAGTGGCATCAATAGTAGTGGATCTAAGGTAGTGAAGGAGGAGGATAATGTGGCCCTTGCATCTAAGGGTCCCAGTCAGGGGAAGCAGGATCAAAGAAAGAAGAATAAAGACATGTCAAAGATAAAGTGCTTCAGGTGTGGTGAGCATGGTCAATATAGTGCCCAATGTCCTCTCAGAAATAAGTACAAGGATGAGATGCAAGACCAATAGGTAGTTTCATTAGAGATCGATAGGTTGTCCTCCAGATTGGAGGAAGACTTATCGATGATTTTCCATATACCTCCAAGAGTGAGGTGGCGTGATTTTGGGTTGTAGCCCAAACGAGATACAAATATGGGAAGGGTCCTTGAGGAGTCCACCTCATGGATAAGTACCTGGATAAGGGGCACCCAAAGTAAATAGTAGCAGGATGGATCAGTGGCACTAGATGCATTCAAATACCAGAGTGACAGTTGTAGAAATAGTAGTAGAAGACATATGATGAGGAGTGAAATGTAGAGTTGGCAACAATGTAGGTGGCACAATGCAGAGTCAAGCCTTTAGTAGATAGCGCAAATGCTAGTATCAGTCAGAGACTCAGGAGACAGATGCATCATACTGATCACAAATGATTCAGTAGTTTGGATGTTTTTCAATTGGAGATGTTGCAGTAGCAAAAAAAATAGAGTTGCAGTGTTGGTAGCAGCACAATAGGGTCAACAGATGCAAATATGCAAATGTATATCAGATTTATGCAATAGTTAGTGGGTAGTAGCATCCATACATCAGCAGCGTGACAAGATATGTTGCAGAGATAGGGTGTTGTAGTAGGGTGTGCAACACTAGAAAACATTCCTCGCTAAGAGGGAGTGTTAATTTTTGTAGCATTGGATGTGTTCTAGCCACACAATTTTGTGGAGAGACTAGAATACATGAGATCTCCAAAACCCAGAAATCATTTCTGGAAATTCCACCTAGAAGTGTCTAGATTATATTATTAACCATTTTTTAAATATTTCCTTAGTCTAAACTCAGGGAATATGGTTAATTAATCAATATTAATTGAGATAAGGTGAGAAACATCTAGAAACTCACATGAATCAATCTATAGATGATACTAGCTATTGATTATGTTTTAATCTTGGTCGTTGGTGCTCCAATAGTGTATTATAAGACGAGATCGATGTGGTGATAAAGAAAACACACTTGAGCAGTTCGATTTCCTTGGTAGATCGATTTATAGAGTAGAAACAGTGAGTTTATGAAAGAGAAACAAAGATCAAAGTAGTGAGAGAGGGGTAGAGACAGTGATTTAGAGGAAGTTTTCTAGGTCTGGAGAGGCAACAACAAGAGGGTCGAGCTATTCCCAGAGAGGTAGCACATAGGACTGTGTAATTTCTTCAGATAAGGTAGTTTGATTTGATGGAGATAAATATGTTATTAGTTCCAAAGGTGAGGAAAAGGTTCCAGAGGGCCAGAGAGACGATTTACTCAGTAGTATAAGGAAGAACGTATTCATCAGAGACTAGTTAGAGGCATGACATCATAGAGAATGTGCAGTGTGACGCAGAGGCTTCAAGAGGCCAAGTTGTCTGTAGGAAGGTTGTGTTGGGATTCCTTGTGGGGGAAGGGTAATTCCCTTCAATAAAATTTCCTATATTATTCCTGTTGTGGGTTTCCAGTTTTAGGCATCCAGATTGTACTCAGATTTTCACTGCTTCATAATAATAAAAACCCTCACTGCTACACCAGTTTTCCGAAGTTGGGTTTTTCAAAGAACTTTTGTCCAAATTTTTTTTTGTCATATTTTATGTGTGTTTGTTAGCATTTCTCATATTCTAGCGCCATTTATTTTCTACAGAATTTTATTTGTGAATGCTGCAATATGTTTATTCTGATAACTGTTGTAGTAGATAAATTGTTAAAATAATTAACAATTAGGAGAAATAATACCAATTGCTGCAATAAAATTTTAGTAGGGAAATTTTCACATTTTTTTTCCTTGATTTATTTGTAAGAATTTTCTTCATGCTAGAAATAAATAAATAAATTATTAAAGGGCATGTTCTTCATGTTGAATGTAAAAGAGAAAATTTTGAATTTATAAAAGTGATTTTTTTGGCTCCAAAAAGATGAAGTCAACCTACTCCTAGTCAATTCGGTCGAGCCTCTAAGAGGCACCCATTCAACCAACAAAAAAGATATAAATAACAGTAATTTGACCACCTCCAAGTACAATTAATATCATTTGTTCAAGAGAGTATATGAGGAAGAAAAAGGGTCAAGTCTGAGGCAAGAAGATAAGGGTATCTTAGAAGAAAAAGGTTTACATCTTTGTGATTTGATACTCTTCTATACCATCACTCGTATGAAAAGAAGAATCAATGTCCTGAGGTGTTACTGAATTGAAAAACTAAATTTTTGTGATAACATATCTCTGTGGAAGGACGAATTGTTGAGACATTAGAATGGTCGAGTTTCTAGAGTGAAAAAAAGAATAGAGATACAGGACCAAAATCTTGGAGGAAAAAAAATTGTCGTAGCTTAGCAGACCAAAGTGAGTTTCTCAGGCCAACAGACTTGACTAGGAGGATGGACCAAATTTGACCTAGTTTTTTACTAAGATGTATCTATGTTTTTTATCAGTTTGACCGATCGTTGAGATCTGAGTCTGTTTAGGTCTCTATAGGTTTGCATAGGATTTGATCTTTGCTTTAGGGTGTCAAGTCTAGTTTTAGTGTTGAAACTATTTTTATTTTTCATTTTATTTCTCGCTCAAAACTCTTTCTTCTCTTATAGAAGCGCTAACAGTGTTGTTTTCTAAAAATTAGTCCTGTTCATCTTCCTTTCAGCACTAGTTTGCCTCTCACATACGCGCTGATCCAAAAGATTAAGAAAAGGTTAGGTTTTCCCTCTTTAATTTCCAATGTGCCTTGGCCAATGAAGTGTATTTCAATATGATATGATTTGACATCACCATCTCTAGCTTGATTGGATTTTTTGAGTGATTGATTTGTCTCTTTGAGCTTGCTTGTGCTTGAGTGAATATTAAATCACCTTCTAGGGTTTCTAGGTCAGTTGTCCTTCACTTGTCACTTGTATGTGTCATCAGAAATTAGTTTGCTTTGTCTCATAGTTATGCATGAAGTCATTTCAAACACCATTTCACATTTATTTTGGCTTGTATGTGTGAGTTTGTTTTCTTTTTCACTGAATCACCATTGCACTTTGGAATCACCTTTTTTTTTTTTTTTTTTCCACAGAAAAAAATCGAACTTTTTATAAATATATCACAAAAAGTTACATCGTAAATGTCGCATCATTCCATATGAGATCATCACCCTATGAAAAATAGGGTCAGGGCAGTATAAATGCCTCCACAAAAAACATAGGAGACGAGGTCAGCAGTTGCACAAGGGAAACCTCCCATAGAAGAGAGGACAACAAGGCAGTGAAAAGACACATAAACCACATATCAACCAAGAAAAAACTAGAAGGGACTCCAATAAAGGAGAAAAACCCTACATATATGTCCAAAGGGCCTCTCTCAAGAGAAAAAAACTCCATAAATAAGTCCCATATCAAGAGGAAAAGTATTCACCGGAAAAAAAAAATATTTACATAATTGTTAACAAAAATAGAAGTGTATAGTAATTATAATACAAAAACCTCCAGGAGATATATCATGACTGGAGAAAAAACATAAATAATAGTGTTACCGATGAAATAGGTAACCGCACTGTTACCTACTTTTTTTTTGTAGCATAAAAAGCACCCGATTTTGAAAAGTGGTGATGCAGAATCACCTTTTTTTTTTGGAGCACATTTTCGATACTCTAATATTTTTATTTATGAAGTATGAATATTTGTTTTAAAATGTTAGTGATTTTCATGCTAATTTTGAAACGTATTGATGTAGCATCAACTTTTTTTTTTAGAGCGGTGATTTTCATGCTAATTTTGAAACGTATTGATGCAGCATCAACCTTTTTTTTTAGAGTGGTGATTTTCATGTTGGTAATAAAACAAAAAACTTAGATAAAAATATATATATATATATATATATATATATATATATATATATATATTATATATATATATATATATAAACAATTAAAAAAACCAATAAAAATGTAAAAAAAAACAAAATTAACTCGTAAAAATAAAAAAAAAATTTAAACAAAATAAATTAAAAACAAAATATTCGAAAAATTATATCAAAAGAAATAACAAAATTTGAAAAAAAAAACACATAATTTAAAGAAAAAAAACAAAAATTAGCCCAAAAAAAAAAAAAAACATCAAAAACATTTTTTCGAAGTTATTAAAAAAAACCATATAATTAAAAAAAAAATTTAAAATAGAAAATTAAAATTACAAAATTAAAATTTAGAAAATAAAATAAAATACAAAAAAGAAAAAATTAAATTTTAAATTTTAAATTAAAAAAAAATAATAATAAGAAAAAAAATACAAATTTTAAGATTAACAAAAAAAATAAAAAAAATAAAACAAAATTTAAAATTGAAAAAGAAAATTAAAATAAAAGAATTAAAATTAAAAAAAACTATCATTAAAAAACAAAAAAAATGAAAAAAACCACATGAAAATAATTTAAAAACAAATATCCATAAATTTACTTTTTTTTTTATAAATGAAACAATTTATAAAATTTAAAAATGAAAAAGTAAATAAACTAAAAGATTAAAAAAAAAAATTTAAAAAAAAAAATTTAATAAATTTAATAAATAAATTTTAAATTTTAAAAAATAATTAATTTAAAATATTAAATTTAAAAACAAAATTAAAAAAAAAACAAAAAAATTTAAACAAATTAAATTTAAAATAAAAAAATTTGAATTAAAAAACAAATAATTTTAAATTTTTTGAATTTTAAAAAAATATATTAAAAATTAAAAAAAATATAAAAGAATTTTTTGATCGTGGTGGCGCTCACACCGGCTCCGCCTAAGGCAGAGGGTCAGTCAAGCCTAAGGAATGATTCGAGAATCGCTTCTTCACGTGATGAGTGTCGACGGGACCGACTTCAGGTTTATTCGTAATCGCTTCGAAAGTATGGGAGGCCCATTTTGGGACCGCCTAAAGCATCCTAATTAAATGAGCAATGACTTTTGAATGCCTTTGTGTTTATCTCCGGGAATCGCCGCGTACATCAGAGGCCACCGGAACTACCTTCGACAAGGGGAGGCTTATCGTAATCGCTCGTCGATTTCGAGAACACCGTTATTACTCAGAGGTTTATCGAGAATCGCCGTGGCGGGATGCCGATTTCGGGAATCACCCTCTCACGGCGGGAGGCTGATTCCGGGAATCGCCCTCCCGCGACGGGAGGGCACCCCCGACCGGCTCCCGTCGCGGAGGGCGATTCCCGACCGCCACGGGCGATTCCCCCGGAATCGACCTCAGGGCGATTCCCAGAATCGACCTCCGGCCGCAGGAGGGCGATTCCCGGAGGCCAGCCACTGGGCGGGAGGCCGATTCCGAGAATCGCCCTCCCGCGGCGGGAGGCCTATTTTGAGAATCGCCCTCCCGCAGCGGGAGGCCGATTCTGGGAATCGCTGTCCCGCGGCAAGAGGCCGATTCTGGGAATCGCCTTGAGGCCGATTCTCGGAATCGCGCTGAGGCCGATTCCGGGAATCGCCCTGAGGCCGATTCCGGGCCCTCCCGCGACGGGAGGTCGATTCCGAGAATCGCCCTCCTGCGGTGGGAGGCCGATTTTGGGAATCGCCCTGAGGCCAATTCCGGGAATCGCCCTCCCGCAGCGGGAGGGTGATTCCCAGAATCGGCCTCCCGTCGCGGGAGGGCGATTCCCGGAATCGACCTTAGGGTGATTCCCGGAATCGGCCTCAGGGTGATTCCCGGGATCGCCCTTCCGCCGCGGGAGGGCGATTCTCGGAATCGACCTCCCGCCCAGTGGCTGGAATTTGTCGCCACCTGGGTAGGAGGCCGATTGGCAGCACCACCACAATCAATTTTTTTTTTTTTTTTTTTTTAATATTTGAAATTTAATTTGTTTTAATTTTTTTTGTTTTTTATTATTTTTTTATTATTTTTTTTTGTTTTTTTTAATTTTGTTAAATTTTTTTATTAAATTTTGTATTTTTTTTAATTAATTGATTTTTTTTAATTTTTTAATTTTTTTATTATTATTAAGTTTTATGTTTATTTTTTTCATTAATATATTTTTTTAATTTATTTTTTTCAATTTTTAAATTTTAATTGATTTTTAAAATTTTTTAACTTTTTATTTTAACAATGTTTTTTTTTTTTTTCTTTATATTTAAAATTTATTTTTGATTTCAAAATTTATTTGTTTATTCATTTATTTATTAAAATTTAATATTTGTTTTTTTTTAATTTAATTTGTTATTTTAATATTAACATTTTTCTTTAAAATTTAATAAAATCTAATAAATATATATATATATATATATATATATATATATATATAGATATATATATATATATATATATATATATATATTATTTTTTATAATTTAAATTTATTTTATTTTTTAAAATCTATTTATTTTTTTAATATATATTTTTTTAAATTTAATATTTTTATTGTATTTTATTTTTCATGTTTTATTTTTAATTAATTTTTCATTTTTTTACTTTTAATTTCAATAATGTTTTTTTTTTTTTAATTTTTATTTTAAAGTTTTAAATTTATTAAAATTTAATATATTTATTTAAATTTAAATTTTGTTTTTTTAAATTTAATATTTCTTTTTCTTTTTTAAATTTAATTTCTATATTTTATTTTTTATAATTTCTTTCCTTTTTTAACTTTTTTTTTTTAATTTAATATTTTTATTTATTTATTTATTTCCTATATATTTTTAAATTTTAAGCTTTAAAATGTTTTTATTTTTTAAATTTATTTTTTTTCTTAAATTTTAGGATTTTTTTAATGTTTGAGTTTTAAAAATTAAAAAATGTTATTTCTATTTTTAAAAATGTCATAAATATGACACAATTTTTTTTTTTGTTATTCCAGCATCAACTGGTTTTGTTTTGAGGGTGTTTTTTCAATCCTTTTTTCAAGAAACAATTTTGTTTTTAGCATAATTTTATAAAATGTTGAAATTTGACCTTCAAAAAAAACCAAGTGCGTTCTGGAATACACTTTTTTTGTTTTGGGGGTGTTTTTTAATGTTTTTTGAGTCTTTTTGGGTTAGAGTTCCCGTTTTGAGGTCAGGTTACCTATTTCATCGGTAACATTGTTAAATACAAGTGCATGTAAAATAACATCAATCAGTATGGTTTGGTGTTTAACACACGAACAACTAGGTCATATTTCTCCTCTATATTCCATGAGCCCGGAGCAAGTTGTAGACCGATCTTAGACAAGTTGTCAGCCGTCCCATTGCGTTCCCTGTAGATATGGCATATAGAAATCAAAATGAAATGAGTTTTAAGAGCCTGTATTTCTTCAAGTATAGGAAGCAATAAAATGTTCAGACATCTCTGAGAGTTGTTAAACTAGTTTATAACATTCAATGAATCCCAAAATATTTGAATCGACTCAATGCCCAGATGAATAAGCCAACAGAGGAGGAGTTTTAATGTTTGTAGTTCAATGAAGTTATTTGAGCCTTCACCAAGACCCACCGCAGCAGTCAATGTAAAATGTTGGTTCCTGTGGATAATCATCCCATAACCATAGGAGCCATAGGCTTCCGCCCCATCGAATTATGCACAAGGGATCCAATGATCAATATGTTCAGGTTGTACCCTTCGGTGGGTGCTAAGAAAGTTTACAGGGGGAAAGGAGGAGATAATGGACACACACTCAACTGCCACATTATTAGGACAAGTAGAAATCTCCTTGATTTTATTTTTATTTTTGATGAGCCATATAGTCCAAGAGACAATTAGAGGTATACTTATGTGGACTTCATCATTAAAATGTTCCCACCAACTATTCCATGTCTCCCCACAGTTATTCCCACTCCATGAAACACCAGTGTTGTATAGGAACCTAGTGTGATCCAAAAATTTCCTTGTGAAAAAACATGAGAGGAAAAGATGATCAGTAGTTTCTGCATCCTCCTTGAAAAAAGTACATTGTCCCGGGCCAATCATGAACCGATTTTGAAGAACATCCCAAGTAGGGACCTTGTGCCTCAGGATGCCCCAAAAGAAGGGTTTTGTTTTAACCTGGCCACCCACCTTCCACCTGACCCTTCTCATTCAATTTTATAATTTGTGCATATCCAATCCTTTGGAGAGTAGAAACTCGATTTGGAATGTGTCCAACACAAGGTATCTTTAGTATCTTTTATACGAGCACCAGTATGCTCCAGCTCTGTGATAAAGTTACACCATTCCTGTTTCCACTGGTCCTCAATACCCAACTCATCAGCATCTCTCCATGCCTAAGCCTAGACCGTATTGCCCACCGGATCATTGTTCTGATTTAGTGTTTTGAGGCCTCGAAAATGAAGAGCCAACCTTAAACTGTCAGAGAGTGTAAATATGTTATTGCATTCCACCCAGGGGTCTAAACCAATGCGACACCTCTCCCCATTTCTGATTTTCCAGACCAGTCCTTTTTCCACTAACACCATAGCCGATAGAGTGGCCTTCCATATAGAGGAGACTCTGTAAGTATATTTTTCTGGCACGCAGATCCAATCATCAACCGGGAGGGGATCAATGTATTTTCTTCTCACCACGGACGTCCAAAGGTTATTAGCAGTGAGGACTCTCCAGCCCAAATTAGCCACTAGCGAGGTAGCAAAATGAAGAAGGTTTTTAATGCCCCATCCACCCCATTCTTTTGGCTTTGCAATATTTTCCCAAGCCACCCAAGGGAGAGTCATTTTGGTTTCTTTTCCAGACCAAAGGAAATTGTTGCAAGTACTTTTTATTTTGTTAAGAATGCTAATAGGAACCCAAGAAAGTGTAATCCAATACACAGGGATAGCCATAAGCACACATTTTATGAGAACCAAAAGCCCCGCTCTGGATAGCCACTTGTGGCTCCAAATATTTATCCATTTTTCAACCTTTGAAACCAACCACCACCAATCCTGCTTTCGGTAGGAGTCCATTTTGAGGGAGAATCCATGGTATTTAATGCATGAGCCAAAAGGGGATTGTATGAAAGGAAGGATGCTGAAATTCTAGGCTAGATCAGTCTCCTGTATGCCCTCATGAGTGAGGGTATAATTTTGAAAATTAATGTTCATACTTGTGGCTTTCATAAAAATATCCAGTGAGTTTTTCAGGCATTGGATCTCCAGCTTGTTCCCATTGCAGAAAAGAAGGATGTCATCAACAAAAAGGAGGTGAGATATAAAAAAATTTATAGCCACCTCAATCCCCGCAAACTCCCCATCCCTCCTAGCCTGGTGAAGCAGTTGACAAAGGCCTTTAACCACAAGGAGAAACAACAAGGGGAAAATAGGGCACCCTTGTCTCAAACCACATTAATTAAGAAAAAAGGGGGAGGAAGCCCCATTTATAAGCACAACAAAGGACATATTTGTGATAAAGCTCATTATCCAGTTGGTGTGATCAATGTGGAACCCCAGATGTGTGAGAAAGACTCTAAGATAGAGCCAGTTGATCCGGTCATAACCCTTCTTGAGGTCAATCTTCACAATCATACATTTTTTCCGGGAAAATTTAATATTGTGAATGGTTTCCTATGCCACACCAATAGCTTCATGAATTTTCTTGCCATTCAGGAAACCAAACTGTTCTTTAGAAATATATTTAGAGAAAATGGGTTTTAACCTCTTAGCAATAGTTTTGGAAATAACTTTGTATATACAATTACATAGAGAAATAGGTCTGAAATAATCAAAGGATGTAGGGGAGTCATTTTTAGGAATGAGTGCCAGGAAAGTCGTCTTCAGGGCATCATGGATGTGGCCACGAGATTTGGATTCTTCCACAACTTTCGTGATGGTGTCCCCCATCAGATCAAAGAAATGCTAGAAAAATTCAGTCGTCCAACCATCTGGACCAGGAATCTTATCTTTTGCATGGATTTAATAATGAGTTTCACCTATTTCTTCTCAATAGGGGCTAGAATAAAATAATTTTCCTCCTCATCAGCATATCTAGGAAAAAATTGTGCCACCCAGATGATTTCCCCAATTGAGACACCACCATGTTCATCATAGAGGTTCTTGAAGTAATTTTTCCCCAAGCGAGAGAGATCTTCAAATGATTTAGCCATGCACCCTCCAGGGTGGCGAGCTCCCAAATAGTATTAGAGTTATTGTGTCCCTTTGCATAATTGTGAAAAAAAATTAGTATTATCGTCACCTACTTCTAACCTGATGACATGACTCTTCAACCTCCAAATTTATTCCTTATCCCTTAGTAGTGCCCTCCTCTTGCTTTCCATCTCTCTTAGCCTAACTCGAGAGTCATCGTCAAAAAAACCTTCATCAATATTTTAATACATATGTTCCAGGGCATCAATAATGTCTTGAAGATCTTTGGAATCCTTTTTCTCATTTTCTTTAGCCCAAGAAATGGTGGTCCTCTTGATGTTTTTTAATTTGTTTACAAGACACTGGGTGTATGATCCATTTTCTGCCACACTGATTGGTTTCCAAGTATCAGTACCTAGCTTATGATAGTACCCATCTTTCATCCATCCCACATTGAATTTAAAGGGGGAAGCATGTTTAGAAAATGGCCCTTTCAACTCAAGGATGCTCGGAGAGTGATCTGATTCACCTCCAGTGCCAACCCATTGACGAAAGCTAGCAACGCCGAAAGCAAAATCATCATGTAAAAGGAAACTATCCAATTTTTTGGAAATCTTGGCCTCACCCACCCAATTATTTCTCCACGTGGGGACATATTTGTTCATATTTGGATCAATCATCTTGTCGTCCCGCAGTTTTTTGAGGAAGAAATCAGCTAGGGGATCAGTCTTAGCATTTGGACCCTAGGCCTCCAATCTCCCCAGGGAGAAATTTAAGTCGCCCCCAAAAATCAGGTGTGGGACTTTCATAAAATATTTATAAAACAAATAATTTTAGAAGCCAACTCTGTCAGCACAGGGACCATAAACGTTCACAAGAGTGAAACATGAGACCAACTCCAGTGAAGTAACCTCCACCCAAATCAGGAGGTCTGAAGTCCAGCAGTTTAGAAGTTTGATAGAGCCATTTCTAAGCCCTGTAGTGAGACCTCCTGAATTACCCTTAACATCAGAGGTGACAAAATTCCACTTAGGGAGGAAAGAGGAAAGGAAAGAGGAGATAAGGTCCCCAGAACCCAAGGTTTCTTGAAGAAATAATATGTCGGGTTTATAATGAGAGATTAAGATTTTAAACGCTAGGTTTTTGGGGGCATTGAGGTGCTAAAAATATTGCACTTGGGCCTACTCAAGGCAGGCTGAAGGACAGCTAAAACCCAAGAAAAAAATATGGCTAAAAGTGCATTTGCATGGCTCAGTCTCTATGTAGCCTAGCCCATAAATGTTGTTTTTGGATGACTTCAGACTTCTGGTTGGGTTGCTTCCTCTGCCCAAAAAATTCTAAGCTTTTAACCCCAGACTCTACTCACCAAACCCAAAAAAACCTGCAAAGGAATTGGCCAGATGTTGACCCCATAATTTCAGCCCAATTTCCTCTAACTCCTCTAGCTGCTGGCTGCGTTAGGATCTCTATTTAAAGCCTCAAACCTGCCCATAAATTTATACCAAATTAATCTTGGGTTGTCCTCAATAAACCCAGAAAAACCCAGAATGGTTGACCCAAAGCTTGACTTCGGAATTTGGCCCTCTTGGGCTTGGCTCATTACATTATTGGGTAAATCAAACCTCTGAATGAATCTGCTAGAAAATGCTTCAAGAGAGCTACAAAAAACCTAGTAGGAGGTGGCTAACCTCCCCTCCAAATCTTCTGCTGAAACTCTGCTGCTCTCCACACTCCCGGCACCCACACCGAACTGAACTACGCAATCTACTCTACCTCTGCATAATCCTGAAGAGGCTACGCTAATATAAAACTATTATTTCGACACCAAAATTGGGGTGACTACTGCTCTAAGTGCCCCTTTGAGGGATAGTTTCCTACCATCAACAATATCATGAACTACCTTAAATTTTTCTTTGGAAAGGTCTGATTTTCTCCCCCTCATGCGTTTGACGTTATCTAAGGCAGGAACACTTTCTAACCCACCACGGATCTCCTTATCCAGAATTTTCTTGTCTCGGGGTCTCAGATTGTAGGGGACAAGATCTATAAATAGTTTAGGAATAATAGTGATAATTTTGTCAATAGCCAAAGAGACATTACTAACACTGAGGGAAGAAAGCAGATCACGCATGGAGGGACCAGGAAATCTCATGCAATTTAAATAAATATCAAAGGAGTTTAAAGTAGGAGAAGAGGGGCAGGGGGCAGTACCTACTAAATCCGACGTTGGATCAGCAATGGTGGTCACTATCTACTCTTCATTATGATCCGAAACTATTTCTTGCATATCCACTGCTTCAACTGAAGTCACATCCTCCCTGAGAATCTCTTCTCCCTGTTGAGTGATATCCACCATATGTGCCTCCCCCATCCTCGCATCTGCCCCCTCCTCTTGGACAGGGGCCTAAAATATGATACGGGGCCCATGTGTAGCCCCACTCTGGTGTTTCATGCTCTTTGAAAAGCTCAGAGGACAATCCCGTGCGAAGTGGCCTAATTTATGGAAGCGATGGAATCTGAATGGTAGGTGTTCATAGTCTATCGGTTGCTCAATATCATGACCATAAAAGTTAAGGATAATATTGAGGATCATGCCATCTCTCGGAGCAAGTTTTACCAAGATGTGAGAGGTACTCCTGGAGCAGTTCTCCATGAATGACATATCCACCTCCAGAAAGGTCCCTAAGATATCCCTAATTGCACAAAACACCTCCAAGGTCCAAAATTATGGTGGGAGCATAGGGATTCTGACTCAAACATCTATTTCATCCACCGATTCTCTGTCGGCATAAAAAAGAGGAGTCCACTTCTTAAAGAGTATGGGTGTGATGTCGAAACCCCATTGTCTCGAAAGGAGTCATTCTAGTGTCTATGAATTGTTAAAATTAACCATGAACCAACCTTTCGTCAAGGTTATAACCTCCACCTTTCTGTCCAGGGCATTAACCCAGCTTCGATTGATCCATTAATTTGTAATGTATTCGGCAGGGAAAAATTTACCTCTGGCTCTACCAACCAGAATGAACTCCGATTCTACCATCACATGGTCGAAATGGAGATCAACTCTGAATACCAAGTTAGGGCATTCATGAATTTCCTTAATCACTTTCCCTTTTTCACTTCACCTTGGCCTACTCATCAAGTTTAATAGAAAACTTAGAGGATTTTTTTCGAGCCCCCGAAACCTCCTTCTGTTTTGTGCCTCCCGAAGAGTTTTTAAAACCCCCCAGGGAAATATTCTCCCCTTCCGGATTTGGGAGGGGAGCCAAAAATCCCATGGTTGGACCCCCAATACCACATGTCTATAGTCCTTGACAGTGCAGATCTAAATTCCCCCCTGCCCATTCATCTCCAAAACCCTACTGAAAAGGGAAGCCTCAACTAAAACCTCCAAGGGTATGAATCCCCAAGCCCTCTTTTGTGTCCCATTCCAAATTAGCCTGCCCAACAAGTTCATTCATAGTAATACCTCCTGAGTAAACAATATTCTTTCTGGAAACAGTGTTGAGAGGGACATTATTGTCCTGCCAAGGGAAAAAACCACCTTTCACCTTTGGAAACAACCGAACCCCCACACCTAGGGTTTGACCCAAACCCAAAGTCGCTTCTCCACCCAATCCCAAAACAATGTCCTCCAACCCACCAGATCTATACAGTAGAGAAAGGGAACAAGGGGGATGTGTTCCTTTAATATTTTCCAAGGCAGAGACCAAACCGCATCGATCCACAACCGAGCCTTTGGTAACCATGGAAGAAACCGCCACAGGGCTGACATAGACCCGAGGAGCTAGGGTTTTATGTTTGCCACCACCGAGTGAGGCAAGACCATCCACTGGATTCCACCTCAAATTTTCCAAACCTTAACCAACTTGTTCGGAGTGTGACCGAGCCAGAAGAGAAACTAGAGCCAGGTTCTGTTTTTTAGGTTCTATACCTCAGACAGGTAGGATATCCTCTAGCATGGGTTCCATGTCAAAATTTTTTTTATCATTTCTCATGAGACTGAGGAAAATGGACTGACAGATAAAACCCAAAAACTCTAGGATAAAAACAAAGAAAATCCTAACAAGGAAACGATAGTAATGACTTCAACCACCAAGATCGGGATGACTCAGGGAATGCGGGAAAAAAAAAACTGAAAACCTCCAACTGAAAACACAGCCAGTAAAATTCACACTAAACCACCACCTAGAGCCTCCGACAGACACTAGGCCATCGTAAACAAAATGAGTAGTTTAATGACAGAGCAAGGATAAAAGATTTACTAGTTCCCTGAAAAAACAGAGATAGTGTAAAAACACCCAGACCATGAAGAAAAAACCGCACACTAGTAAGACATTAGACTGCGACGAAACACCGTAGACAAGGAGAAAATAATAACCACAACATAAAATAAATCACGAGCCACCCCCGGTAAAGAGACCCCAGCAAGAATATGAAAAAACCCAGGAGAACCACAACAGAGGCACTTAAGAAACCATGTGCTAACCAGGTCCCCAGGTCAAATGAGTCAGATTGGTGCCAAGTGGAGACCCACCCTCAGGCTGATAGCACTTGGCCTACACCTCTCCTCAACACCCATCCCCATGTAGCCCGCCAACTGTTATACCCCAGAAACGACCTTTGATTAGTTTTCAAACATAGATCACAATTGCTTGATTTCCAAGCTTGAGTGTTTGTGTTTGATATGATTTACCATTTCAAAAGAGTAAATTGAAAGTCATATTCATTTCAAGATTTTTAATTGGTTTATTTTTCTTTGTTTTGAAAAGAAAAATGAAATTCATTTTCATTCACGTACTTTTGAAACGGTTTTTTTTCCATTCGAAAAAGAGAAAAGTGAAAAGAAGTTTTCATTTGTGATTCTTTGTTATTTTGGTTAGTTTTTCTTTGATTTAGTTCATTGATTGAATTAGTTTTCATTTTAACATTAAAAATGAAAGGGAAAATAAAATATGTTTAGCACATCTTAGTGAAAAGAGAAGTGATTTCATTTTCAGTAAGTTTGCATTTGGGGATAGTGAAAGTGAATTCCGTTTTAAAGTTGCATTTCAATAATTTTGAGCTAGTTGGGGGGAACCATTTCTTTTTTCATTTCTTGTGTCTTGCACTATTGTTTTCAATTTCTCCCTCATTAGTTTAAAGTTCATTGAAATTAGTTGAATTATTTTTTGCATTCAACTGCATTGTAGGGATTCAGGGGACATCTCTATTGAGCCCGAAATAGAAATATAATCAAAGATCAACTTTAAATTTTATTCAATTAACCTTATGGAGAATTTGGAATTAACGAAAACATCTAGAGGTCTAGGTTAGAGATGTGTTCCGACGTCGTTAAGCATAGCAGATGTCGCTAACTGTTTGTGTTACATTCCAGGGGTGATATCCTGTCCCACGTATGGAAGTATATATGACTATGCTCCATGTATGAAAAGTATAAGGGGACACTCTCATTGAACGGTTACACATTAGAAAACACTACTATGGACTTAGCTCCCACATACCATTGAGTATATTTTGGGAGACCGCACTAGGTTGCAAACCTGCCATAGGTGACTGAGTCGGTTTTCTTGTAGACGTGATACACCTAACACAACATTCGGGGAGATTGGTTTTCGTACATTAAGTCCTTGGTAATTTCTTTTATAATTTATTATGGCAAGGTGTATATTGTAGTTCAAGGATACCTGGTAATCCTTTATGCCTAGATCACCCATTTTTTTTCCTTATTTTAATTCTAAAATAAAATACCCATGATAACATCCCACCTCTACAGTGCTCTTGGCCTCATCTTTCCTGGTTAATTATAAATATTAATTTCTCAAAAGTGATTCAAATTTCTCTTCTTTGATCTTTTTCTAAAGGTCATTGTGGCTAAATCTTCGAATTCACCACACTCCTCTTCTAAAGGAACTCAAGAGCATCCTCTTGAGATTCCGCAATTTCCACCTAGGCCTCTTGAAGCTCAAGGTGCTGAACTTGGAATTGTCATAAATGTCCAATCAATCTTGTCTTGCCCACCACTTGAAAAGTGGCTTTCATCGTAATCTCAGGATCCTGAGCTAAAAAGTCCTAAACCTTCTGCATATTTTACAGTCTTTCCTCCAAATCCGCTCTACGATCCATTTGTGATATCTCCTGAACATTTGTATAGTCCTTTTGACGGTCCCAATGTTCCTTTAGGTGCCTCTCCTATAGAATCTCATACTACTGCTCATCAGTTGTTTCCACCAGACATGGCATCAAATGCTGATGATATTCCATTCGTGAGTATTCCTCCAAAAACTTTTGCATCCCACATCCCAAAAGTTGGCATCATGTCTATGTTCCCTCTAGAAGGTTTTCCTTATGTATCCGCTCCTCATGATGAAGAAAGTGGGATGAGTATTCCCTCTAGTCAAGTTGCATCTACACTTCCACCTGGGTATACTTCTCTTGGAAACCTTGTTTCAAGAGCTTCTAGGGCTACGTCCTTATTTCACCATCATGTTTGGTCAATAGGATTTCCCCCATATTCTGGCCCATTTGTTTCAAATGTGGCTGTCATTTCACAACCTGCTTCACGACCTGTGGTTGTTGTCGGTCAAATGATTGTTTCTCTAGGATCCTCTTCTCCCTTTTCATTATCCACGATCATTGTGGTTCCACCTTTGAGTGGAAAATCTATAGTTTCATCCGTGCCTGGGGGAAATCACATCCTCTATATATACCTCCCTCATCAGGTGGGGAAAATCTAAACTCTAGAACTGTATCGGGGGCGAGACTACCTACTACTAGTCTTAGTGGAACTTCGCTTTCATGGCCAACAAGTGTTGCCATAGGAACCTCTCTACCGAGTGGTCAACTTACGTTGGCTCAAATTTTTTATCGCAACCCCATTTTCAGTACCCTAAAGTCTTTTTATCAGTGGTTGTCATTAATGTCAACCCAAGAAGCACCAGGGACTACCCTGATCTTGCATGGGAATTTTTACCTACCAAATTACTATATTCTAGGTCAAGAATGTTTATGATGGTTTCTACTCATCATATTATGGCATGCCACATAATTATTCACGGTTTGAGAGATATTCATGTTTGAAGTTTGTAACCCCAGTTAGTGGCCTAAAACCACATGGGGTTGTGGCATGGTTCATTGAAAAGTTAATAATTAATAATTTTTAAGCTCCTAAAATCCCTCCCACATTCACTTGTTGAAACCCCTCTCAACCTAAGCATTTATATAAATTGTGATCCTCATATCCTCATGTAGAGATTTCACTACCTGAAACAGGTCATCGTGGAATTTTTTCACTAAAGTTTTTTATAAGAAGGTTTAGAAGCTGAAATTTTTATGAGGCAAAAACGAAATCCTGAGGAAGCTCCTGTAAAAAATTTAGATCAAGGTGCACAATATTTTCGGAGATATGATTTGTGGAAGTCAGTGTTTTTGCAGGCTCCTGAACTTCATCTCAAAGAAGTGACTTTGGGAAAATCGTCTTAACTCTCTCTCTGAGTATCAGATTTGAATTCTGTAAAAAGTGGCAGATAGTGCACAGAATTTGGTTTTTTCTATATCAATTTTAGAGCCGAATAAAGAAACAGTAACACGTGGCACACCATACAAGTTTTCTCTACTGAACTAGTCCATAATTAGGTCATTGTGACAGATTGGGAATAATTCTCTCTCGAAGAATACAAATTGGGTAAGACCCATGGCATTGGAAAGAAGAATCAGAGAACTACTACAGAACCTAAAATAACATATTGGGGATCTGAAATAACAGAGATACACCAGATTCAATTTTGAGCTCCTAGAAGGCCAGAAAAAGCTAGATCATGTGTTGTCAAGGGCTACAAAGGACCAGACTTTATAGGGAAGAAAAAAAAGCAAGGTACAGCAGAGGGTAGCATGAAAATAGCAGAAATCAAGGTGCAGAACAACAACAAGAATTTCATCACATGAAGACTTCAAGTGGGCAACACTGCATACAATCACTGTAAAGGTATCATTGTACTAAGTCATTGTTAATACATCATTGTAAAAATTGTACAAGTGTCTATCTGCCAAGAGTTGAAGAGGCAGTGTCGGGAGGTCTAGGATCATCATTAGGTGGTTGTGTCATAGTTGGGGTTATGGTCTTGTGTTTCTTCTTCTTATACATCATTCTATATCATTGTAAAGTGGACCATTTTCCTTGGTACGAGAGTCCATTCTTCTTTTATTCTTCTATAGGGTGGTAGGGTGCTGCTAGGCTGGTGCATGAAGTCACCAACAGGTTCAAGCCTGTGAAAACTTCAAGGTGGTAGGGTGGTGCTAGGGTGAGTTGTATCTCATTGGATGTTGGGGCATCCATTCAGTTGACTACTGAAGAATCTTGGGCGTTGGAGCATCCATCTAGTGGGAGCTGGAGAAGAATGATTTTCTAGATTCTAGGAAGTTGGAGCTTTATTTTCAATTGGAGTTGAATATTAAAGAATTATTAGAAAATCATTCAGGTTTTTTTTGTCCCGGAGAGGGTTTCCACCTTAAAAACTATGTGCATTTGTGCTCCTTTTGTTTACTTCTATATTTGTACAAAAAATGATAATAATTTAAGATTAAGTAATGCTCTAATTGAAAGAAATACTGATTCACCCCCCCCCCCCCCCCTCTCAGTATTTCCAAAAATTGGTAACAGATCTTGGTTCCTTCAATAGTAGTTTAACAGCTGGAAGGAGGTCATCGAGCATACCAAGAATGGTGTACCTCTGTTCAATAAAAATAATTATGCACTCTGGAAAGGAAGAATGGAGGTCTATCTCTTGGCGTAAGTTTACGAAGTATGGGACACTGTTCAAAATGGCTTTACACCAACCACAGATGAACAAGGTAAGAAGAATTTGTTAAATTATGCAAAATCAAATAATATTATTATCAGTGGACTTATTGAATCTGCTTATCATAAGGTGTTGGGTTGTAAAACCGCCAAAAATGTATGGGACAAGCTTGAGAATATATATGCAGGTGACTCAAATGTCAAAGAAGAAAAGCTTCAAATATATAGAGAAAAATTTGAACAAATTATAATGAAAGAATATGGCAACATTGTTGTATACTTCCATTACATTGATGAAATAACCAACACTCTGGAAGGATTGAGAGAGCCAGTTGACGAGAAGACTATTATACGAAAGATTGTTAGAACGTTACCAGGGAGATTCAACCCAAATATATCGGTCTTAGAATACAGTGCAAATCTGGAAAAACTCAGCAAAGAGGAATTACATGGAGTTCTCATAGCATATGAAATGAGACTTGATGAAGAAGAGGGTAATTCGCATCTAGAAACTGCGTTTGTTGCATCTAAGAAAACCAATAAGGACAAACAACCTTCAATTGAAAAGACATGCAAGTGTGAATAAAAGGGAGATGATGAAGAAGGTCTTTCAGATAAGGAATATGCTTAATTTACGAGAAAACGAAAAATTGGTATGGGAAAATTCAGAGATAAACTTCCATTGATATGTTTCAGCTGTGGTGAGGTTGGGAATTTTGCAGCAAAATGTCTGAACAGAGGTGATGGAAACTCAAAAGAAAAGGAAGGCTTTAAGAAATTCAACAAGAAAAGAAAAAAGAAATGATTCAAAAGGAACTTTCTCTCTAAAGAAGACAGCTCATCATCTGATGAAGAAAATGAAAACAAAGAAGAAGCCAATGAGAGAATATTGTTTATGGCCAAGCACAATAAACAAGAGGTATCAAACAACGAAGAATAATGGTTGACCATAGAAGAATTTTCTAAGGAGGCAATCAAGCTTATAAAAGAGCTCAAGGTTGAGAAGATCCGTTCCAATACTCTTGAACAACAAGTTTAGCATCTCAAAATTGAAGTTGAAGAACACAAATGCATTGAAGATTCACTTCAAAAGAAGTTGGAAGAAAGCAACCAAGAAAGGGAAGAATTAGAAGTCAAAGTAGTCTCATTGCGTAAGGAAGTGAAGGGAAAAACTGTCCAAAACTATGCCAACAACTCAAGGGAATTGGAAGAACTCATCAACAATCAACAATCTTACAATGACAGAACTCACCTCGGTTACAAAGAATAATAACCAGGACCTTCTACAACAAAATACAATGAACCTATGAGATTTGACATGCATGTAGACTTCATTAGACAATATTCGCAAGAATACCCTTGGAAGACAATTCCTCGATGAATATTTCCATCCAGGTACCAAAATATTTTTATGGCTATTGTTATTCATGTGGAAAATTTGGTCATTTAGTTGTAGATTGTCACATGTACCCTAGGAACCAATACAATTCTAGGAGATCTATCAAATATGAACCTCCAAGGGCTCAACGAAACATAAATAGATTTGAACATTTAAGAAATAATATTGAATGTTACAAATGTCGAAACTTTGGACACAGAGCCAGAGACTGTAGACTTGAAAATCCTCCAGAAGAATATTTGAAGACACAGAACAAATGAAAATGGAAGAAGAAGAAGACTGATAATTGTGCTCTCACTCTCAAGGCTCAAAACAACAAAGATGTGTGGTATGTTGATAGTGGTTGCTCAATGCATATGACTGGAGATAGAAAGAAATTTGTATCTCTGAAAGAGAAGAAGGATGGAACCATGTCCTTTGGAAATGATGGATCTTCAAATGTTATAGGATCAGGTACCATCACTCTCGGAAGCAAAGATGCTCTAGCCAAGAATGTTCTATTGGTTGAAAACATGAATCACAATTTTCTCAGTGTTGGAAAAATGTGTGATCAAGGACACACAATACTATTCAACTCCAAAAAATGTGAAATCAGGAAAGGCAGGTATGGTGAAATTGTGGCTACATCAAGTCGAGCTCCAAATGACATATATGTTCTAGATGAAGCAACTAAAGCATGTCTAATAGCTAATAAGGATGATATAATATTTGGTAGAAATGATGATCGACTAAGATTTTCTACAAAGATGAAAACTGAGTTTGAGATGTATTCAATTGGTGAGATGACATACTTCTTAGGGATTCAAATATCTCAGCAAGAGAAATGAATATTTATATGTCAAACCAAGTACATCAAGGAAATTCTCAATAAATTCAAAATGGAAGATTGCAAACCCATCCTTACTCCGATGGTAACAGGTTGCAAATTGAGCATAGACGACTCATCTAAGGATGTGGATCAAAGGTTGTACAGATCTATGATTGGTAGTCTTCTATATGTAAAAACCTCCTGGCTAGATGTTATGCAAGCAGTTGGACAAGTAGCAAGATTCCAAGCAGCATCAAAATAATCACATATTATTGTCATCAAAATAATTCTTCGATATCTAAAGGGAACAACAGAATATGGCTTGTGGTATCTCAAGGGTAACAATCTCATTATTCAAGCCTTTAGAGATGCAGATTGGGCAGGAAGTGTTAATGATCGTAAGAGTACTCATGAAGCATTGGAATATCTTCTCCAGAAGCTTGGGATTCTCCCAAGTTCTCATTAGATTTTCCTTATTCATAAAATAAAGGGGGAGTGGAAGTGTGTACAAGTCCGCAGGATGGTTGTGTGTCAGGGGGAGTTACCCTTTTCCATTGATTTCAAAGGGGGAGAGAATGTTGTAGGAAGAGGTGTCATGATCACATGGGGAGTACTTGTGTTTCCATCAATGCCAAAGGGGGAGATTGTTGATCAGTGGTTGTCATTGATGTCAACCCAAGCAGCACCAGGGGCTACCCCAATCTTGCATGGGAATTTTTACCTACCAAATTACTATATTCTGGGTCAATAATGTTTTTGATGGTTTCTACTTCTCGAGATATTTCTCAATAAATTCAACATGGAAGATTGCAAACCCATCCTTACTCCAATGGTAACAGGTTGCAAATTGAGCATAGACGACTCATCTAAGGATGTGGATCAAAGGTTGTACAGATCTATGATTGGTAGTCTTCTATATGTAACAACCTCCCAGCCAGATGTTATGCAAGCAGTTGGAAAAGTAGCAAGATTCCAAGCAGCATCAAAAGAATCACATATTATTTCCGTCAAAAGAATTCTTCGATATCTAAAGGGAACAATAGAATATGGCTTGTGGTATCTCAAGGGTAACAATCTCACTATTCAAGCCTTTAGAGATGCATATTGGGTAGGAAGCGTTAATGATCGTAAGAGTACTCAAGAAGCTTTGGAATAGCTTTGCCAAAAGCTTGGGATTCTCCCAAGTTCTCATTAGATTTTCCTTATTCATAAAATAAAGGGGGAGTGGAAGTGTGTACAAGTTCGCAGGATGGTTGTGTGTCAAGGGGAGTTACCCTTTTCCATTGATTTCAAAGGGGGAGAGAATGTTGTAGGAAGAGGTGTCATGATCGCACGGGGAGTACTTATGTTGCCATAAATGCCAAAGGGGGAGATTGTTGATCAGTGGTTGTCATTGATGTCAACCCAAGTAGCACCAGGGGCTACCCAGATCTTGCATGGGAATTTTGACCTACCAAATTACCATATTCTGGGTCAATAATGTTTTTGATGGTTTCTACTTCTCGAGATATTTTCGTTGGTATATGGCACACCACATAATTCTTCACTGTTTGAGAGATATTCATGTTTGAAGTTTGTAACCCCAGTTAGTGGGATAAAATCCCATGGGGTTGTGGCATGGGTCATTGAAAATTCAATAATTAATAATTTTTAAGCTCCTAAAATCCCACCCACGTTCACTTGTTGAAACCCCTCTCAACCTAAGCATTTATATAAATTGTGATCCTCATATCCTCCTTATATAGGTCGGGGATTTCGCTACCTGAAACAGGTCATCAAGGAAATTTCACTATAACATTTTTTCTACGAAGGTTCAGAAGCTGAAATTTTTGTGAGGCGAAGCTGAAATCCTTAAGAAGCTTATATAAAAATTTCAGATCAAGGTGCACAATATTTTCAGAGATATGATATTTGGAAGTCAGTGTTTGTGCAGGCTCTTGAACTTCATCTCAAAGAAGTGACCTTGGGAAAATCGTCATAACTCTCTCTGAGTATCAGATTGGAATTTTGTAAAACGTGGCAGATAGTGCATGGAATGTAGTTTTTTTTATATCAATTTAAGAGCCAAATAAAGAAACAGTGACACGTGGTACGTCATACAAGTTTTCTCTACTGAACCAGTCCATAATTAGTTCATTGTGAGATATTGGGCATAACTCTATTTTGAAGAATCCAAATTGGGTCAGACCTATGGAATTGGAAAGAAGACTCAGAGGAATACAACAGAACCAAAAATCACATATTGGGGATCTAAAATAATAGATATACACCAGATTCAATATCGAGCTCCTAGAAGGCAAGAAAAAGCTAGATCATGTGTTGTCAAGGGTTGCAAAGGACCAGACTTTCTAGGGCAGTAAAGCAAAGCAAGGTGCATCAGAGGGTAGCATGACAAGAGCAGCAATCAAGGTGTAGAACAACAGCAAGAATTTCATCACATGAAGACTTCAATTGGGCAGCACTGCATACAGTCACTGTAAAGGTATCATTATACTAAGTCATTGTAAATACATCATTGTAAAAATTGTACAAGTGTATATCTGCCAAGAGTTGAAGAGGCAGTGTTGGGAGGTTTAGGATCGTCATTGGGTGGTTGTCTCATAGTTTGGGCTATGGTCTAGTGTGTTTTCTTCTTCTACATCATTCTATATCATTGTAAAGTGGACCATTTTCCCTGGTACGAGAGTCCATTCTTCTTTTATTCTTCTATAGGGTGGTAGGGTGCTGCTAGGCCGGTGCATGAAGTCACCAATAGGTTCAAGCCTATGAAATCTTCAGGGTGGTATGGTGGTGCTAGGGTGATTTGTAGCTCATTGAGTGTTGGGGCATCCTTTCAGTTGACTACTGAAGAATCTTGGGCGTTGGAGCGTCCATCCAGTTGGAGCTAGAGAATAATGCTTTTCTAGATTGTAGGAAGTTGGAGCTTTATTTTCAATTGGATTTGAATATTAAATAATTATTAGAAAATAATTTAGGTGGTTTTTGTCCCGGAGAGGGTTTCCACCTTAAAATTTGTGTGAACTTGTGTTCCTTTTGTTTACTTCTATCATTGTAGAAACACTGATAATAATTGAAGATTAAATAATGCTGTAATTGAAAGAAATACTGATTCACCCCCCCCCCCCCCCCTCTCATTGTTTCCAACAAAGTCTGTTGAATATTAAAAATAATTAACACACACCAAAAACACACCAGCAACATAGAAACATAGACATGGCGAAAAAGGCCTCAAAGCCTTATGTCATTCCTCACATATTATTTCGTATTAAAAGAATGTAATAACACAAATAAATATATGAAGAAGTTGTCTCAAGATAGTGTGTCTATCTTGGACAACTTGGTTGAGGAAATAGCTCAACCACACACTAATCTAGGAGCTAAGTTAGGTTGTCCTAAACTAACTCCTATTTAAGAGGACCTAACATAATCTAGATAATTAGGCATAAAATCCTAATTTTCAATATTTAATTAATTTAATTTATTTTGGATTTATAATTGTTTATGAGAGAGGCTAACATTCCCCCCCCAATGATAAATCCAAAATAAGAATGAGGAACCATCTTCCAAGTTCTCATGCTAAAATTGTTGATCCTCAAAAACATTTCCTGAAAAATTGCCAAAGCTGGATGCTGAAAAAACTTCAATCTGAAGAGACCATGAGTCAGCTGCATGTCTGAGTCATCTCTGAATTTTGCTTGAAAACTTCATCACATGCCAAGCTTAAAAAGGATCCATTTGTCCTTTTCTTGAAATCATCATCCTTTGTCCACTTAATTTTTTTTTAAGATGCCCATTGGTGAATTTTCTTGTCCACTGAAATTTTTTTGAAGACGCACACTGGAAAATTTAATGATGATGAAATTTCCCACTGACTACTTGATGATCACCCACTGGCTGATGATGATAAAAAAAACAACTCATTGTTGCTTTTCCTGATGCTGTCAAAAACTTCTCACTGCTTCTTTTGTTGTCGACCACCCACTGGTGAATTTGTTGATGCCCACTAGCTGATGATGTCAAAAAACAACTCACTATTGATTTTGTTGATGATGTTGGAAACTGCTCATTGTTGATGCCCACTGGCTTCTTTGATGTTTGAACGCCCATTGGCTGCTTTTTCTGATGTTGTCAAGACTTTCATTCTAAAAACCACTGCCAATTTCATTGACATTTCCACCCCCCCCCCCTTTGTCAGCTGAAAGGAGAGACAATCCTCTGCAAATTATTCCTGAACTCCCCCCCTTCAGGTGTAGGAGTGTTGCACTGGTGTAATCCCCCATTCAACTGCATGAGAGTACCATCTTCTGTTGACTGTGAGCTGCAATAGGTGTGATTGAAGTCAGTTGTAAAACTTATACAATATTTTTACTGTTGATGACCATTCCCAAGGATCAATCCAGTCATAATTGATCTTCAATCTGGTTGGTTGGTTTTGGTTGCAACATTTTTCTGATGAATGATTCGACTTGCCACAATGGCGACAAGGATGGAGATCAAAACAATGATCTTCCATATGACCTGCTCTTTGACAATGTGAGCATTTTGGTTTGGCTGTAACTTTTGTTTGTGTGCATGTCAGATTGTTTACAACTTATGTTTGCGTGCATGTCTGTTTGTCTGAAACTTTCACAGAATTTGCTGATGTGATTTGTTCAAAAAATCCTGCACTGACGAAATTTATGGGCTTTGAATAATTTGGGATATGTAAGTGATCGTTTTCTTTGACATGTCCTAATCCTCTTTGATTTTTTCTACTTTGAATTTCTTCCCATGGCTTGATGATTGGTTTGGAAGAAAGTTGAACTTGAACAACTGCAACTCTTGAAGCTATTTGGATGAACGGCTTATCATCTTTATCTATATGGTTCAAAGACTTGGAAGCATCACTCTTCTCTGGAAACTCGTTTATTTTTATTTTTGACTCCAGTTGAAGGTACTTAATCGTTTCATTTGTCTGTTGTAGATGTCATGAAATATCAACAAGAGTTTCTTTGTTGATTTGCACCATGTCTTCAGCACTTGATAGGATCAAACTGCGAATAACTTGTAATAGCTAGATGTGTTTCACCATGTGAACTCACTTGCTTGAATTCAGGCTCGCTTGTCTTGAACTTTCTCACTTGATTGAGTTTATCACACTCGCTTTCTTTGGAATTTTCTTAACCTCTTTCTTGGTGAATTTTTTTTTGTTTCACGCTCACTGAAACTCACGCTTGCTTGTTGTATATGTCAACTTGCTTGATTTTTGTTTGAATATTGCATTTCCCGGCTTTAGAGTTGAACCTTATCGCTTGATTTGATTGTTTCTTTGATTAAATTCACACTGGCTCACTTGAGGTTGTGAACTTTGTTTTGACTTGATTGTGCTTATTGACAAAATAAGGGTGTTGAACATTGTCGAAAATGCACCCATAAATGCTTACAATGATTTTAATGATTCACTTAAAACAATGAATTCACTTTTCCTCTTATCAATTCAAAACTTTGGTGTTGGTTTCAACCGAGAGTGCACCCTTACAATCCAACTCAATTTGAATTTGATTACAAGTTCTTAAATTTATTTGTAAGAATGTTGATGTACACTTTGATTTGAAACAATTGAGTTTGCAGGTTCATTAACTTGATTGTATTGAGTGAGTTTGTTTGTTGAGGTAGAATGCTGATGTTGACAACTTTGATTATGTGTTGTAGTGGCGCAAATGCATGTGTTGAGTTTAATCATCCTTCCTTGCAGCTACTTCATTACAGGTGTTGTGCTTGCTTGCATTGAAGTTTATGTGTGTGTTAAATGAGATCATTTATGTGTCAAAACTAAACACAAATCATAAGCAACATCATGAAGCCATAAAAACACTCACCATCGCAAACACACACATGGTGTACCTAAGATCCCCTTATTCAATTTCGGGTGAATCTAGGACACAATCACCAAAAAATGATATCTTTATTAAGTATTGAGTACATAAGAAACCTCCACCTTCAAGCAATGCAAATTCCAAGATGGAAACCCTTTGATGCAACTCGTCTTCGAAAACTGAATTGAATGTAGACTTACTCAACCTCCTAGAAGAAAAAAATTTACTTCAAAAATCAGCTTCTGCTTATCACTCCAAATTTAAAAAAAAATAAAAAATCTTGTATAACTCCACAAAATTACTTCAACTTATCACTCCAAAAATTACAAAAGTGAATCCTTATCACTCCAAGAATCACATTTAAAATAAAACACTCATCTCTCCAAAAATAAAACACCTTATCACAACATGAATTACAATCTTCACCCTTATAACTCCCCTTACAACAAAAAAAAATTATCCACTCCTTATCTCTCCCAAAAACCACTCATTAAAAAAAATTATAATCACTTTCAAATTGGTTTCACATACATCCCTCCAAGCTCTTGAATATACATTTTTTTTTTACTTTCTTTTACATGCTTTAACTTTACAAGTTAAAAAAAATTATGCATATGTAAAAAAAACATACCAAAAATGTGTAGAACTTATTATTGCATATTTTTGTGTTCTTATGTTTGTTGGGAGGCACTGAAAGCTTATGGCATAGATTTCCACTCCAGCTATCTTTCGATGCGAAATTATCGGCTCACCTTAATTTCTTCCTGGGCTCGCATCAATCCTGTTAGTATCCTATAATCTATAGTATCACAAGGTGAATGATTATTCTTTTTGAATCTTTCATATTTTCATTAAGGTTCCACGGCTGTCACTTATTACCAATAAAAAAAATGTTGTCGAAAAAGGGGCAAATAATTCTTATTCTAAGGTTTTGGAACCACCATTATAGGATAAAGGTGCTAAATGGAATTGACTTAAAAAACCTTACTGCACTATCATATTACATTGTGGATCCCTACCCTTTTTTCATTTCGGTGTATCACAAAAACCCTCACCACATCCATTTTCCACTCCATAAAATCCGTCGATGCGATATACCGGGACCTCTCCCTGCCACGTCACCTTTTACCTTTCCATCGCATAGCAAACCTTTCTACTACCTGAACCCACCACCACATCATACATCCCCTCCACTTTAAATATCCCTCACCTCTCTATCATCTCTGCTCCCCATCTCCATGCCCGACGGTCTTCAACACTTTTCGCGACTCTCTGAACTTTAACAACTGGGGGGAGGTTCCAAAATGGGCAGTATTCCTTACCATCGTTCCTGCTATGTGGCGCATTCATGCTAATTTTTACCCCCCTTCCGATACCATTCACCGCTCTTGCCCCCCTCCGAAATGGTTTTCTCTCTGCTCTGATACCACTCCCTCCACCTCTGCTCTAGATCGACTCCCACCACCACCGCTCCATGTCCACTTTCCATAATCCCCACTGAAAGCTTGGGGTGACATTGCTACACGTGTATATGATCTTGATGTGGAGGCCCCAATTAGAAAATTGGACATGTGATCAGTAACAAAGAATTTCATCCCTGTTCGTGTTGATGCCCGTGATCTTATAGAAACTGGGGAAATTCAGTTAAGGAAACCACTCCTCCTGGTTATTGCAGAATTATATGTACGTGTCCTCAAGCTCAACACAAATGGTTTTGTTAGAAGAAAATAAGGGAATGGATTCTAGTAATATATTTTTAATTCAGGCAAGAGAATCCAAGAGGCAACATTTGAGAATTCAAAGGAATAGGTCACCGAGTTTTAGGCACCAGAGCAGCAGTATCAGAAGTGTATGAGGGAAAAATGGAAAATTTGAAATATTTGTTGCACTAATCTTCCAGCTATCCCAATAGTTACTTGACCTCAAGATATCATGGAGATCAAATACTGAATGCAAATAATTATTCATATATGTTGTCCATCTCTCGAATGGCAAAGAATATCTTGTTAATAACATCATCCTGAGAAGTAGGAGGAAGTTTTACACATGTCACCCCTGTTGCAATCACTTCCTTAAAGATTGATGATTAGTTGTACCTATGTCATTAGTTTTATAATAGTTTCTCTATTTTTAGAAAGTAGATGGAAGGTTCAAGTGAAAATCTAGATCTGGTAGTTAATTCTATATATTGTGATGTAAAAGAGAGGTGGGGGGGGAATTGTAATTAGAAACAGTCTTATTCTGGAAAGTGGTTCACTGAGTTTCAAGTGACAGTTTGCAAAGTAATACAATAGAAGCTTTCAAGATTCACGTGGTGTACCAAATGGTGAAGTTTTCTCCTGTTTAATGTGTTGTCCATTGTTTTCCTTTCTTAGTATTTCTGAATTCTAATTGTAAAATAGAAAATGATGAATAGGATTTGTTATCAGAGCACCCTATTCTAGTTTCGTTTACAATATTATATGTTGTCTACTGATGCCAAATCAAGGAATTCTTAATTTTTCCTTGATTTCTGTTGACCCTTACATTCTAGTTTAATTGGGGAATTCTTAACTGCTCCTCAATTTCTACTAAATTCCACTCTTCTTGTATCTTCCGATTCCATTTTATCCTCAAATATCCATAGTAGTTAGCTTGCCCTGCTTCACTCATGCTTGATTACTTCTGCAAATTGATCACCCAAGCCCTTTGACTCCATTGCCCAATGGCCTTTTTCCTTTGCTTTCCCCACCAAACCAAATTTAAAATCCAAACTCTGAACCCGCTAACTAGCCTAAAATGCCAACTCAAATAAAGCTATATCTAATAGAGAGATCCCTCTCTGATTTTAGGAGGGCTAGATCCTAGGCTTGAAGTGGTTTTGATGTTTACTCTAGGATTTTGTCTTCAACCTTGGAATTATGGAGCGCTAACAAAGTGGCAACCATACTGAGGATGAAATTTTTCTTCCTCAGAAAAGTAAATCAAAGTTCAGATCTGATTACTGATGGTGGAAGTGACCAGACACAAGAAGGTTTAATTATTCACCTGGCGACTCCATGATTCAAAGAACCCAACTTTTGAGCATTTAGGGCGACTCCACAACATGCTGACTAGATTTTCTGCTGAACAACATGACAAGGTTTGTGGCAGATCTTTCATCTCATGAAGATCTAAATGCATTCAGGAATTAGTTATCAGAATCTCAGCTTGATGGATATTTTCTAGAGGTTGTCCTTCTTATTTTGAAATCAAGCAATTTTTTTCCTGAAGCTAAAACATGTTTTCTTGAGTTAGTTGTTCTAAAATACGAAAATGGCATTGAAGTTTTGAATTCTCAAAATCAGACATACAGTTTTTGAGATCCTAAAGAATTATTGGAAAATATTCCTTTTCCAAAGCAAGAGGAAATTGTACTACCTTTTGACTTACATATTGAGGATTATTATGCTTTCGAGTACAAAAATGAAGGTGTGGTTTCAAGGTTTAATATTGAGGATACAACTGATCAGCTAGTCATTGAAGACCTAGAAGAAAACCTCATACATCATGCTTTTACATATCCTATAGCAGATTATATGGAGGTTCTTTTTAGCTCAAGTTTTCAAACATGTATTCTCTATAAGGATCAAATACATCAGCAGTTTCCATTACATATTAAAACTTTGATTATGTGGACACATAAGTGAGTTATACTTCTGATTTTCCTGGCAAGCAATCAGGTTGTCCATTTGTTTCTATAACTACTTGACTGGCTTCATTGGTATTTTTGTATTACCTGATTCAATAAGATTATTAGTAGATTAGGATAGGTAGATGAGTGCAAATAAGCTCAGTAATTTGAGCATTTTTCCGGTTTTAGTTCCAGATTGATTTTTAGTTTTCAGATCAAGTGTGTTCCAGACTCCACTTTGCAAAGAGATTTGATTCCAGCTTGAATATTTTTAGCCACAGAGGTTGTAGCAGATCAATTTGCAGATTTGGGATCAACCTAATGGATTAGGCTACTAATCTATGGTGTTCTTGGCACCTCTTGAAGGATATTCCATCCCCAGCTAGAGCCTCTGTTAGTATCCTATAATCTATAGTATCACAAGGCGACTGATTGTTCTTTTCAGATCTTTCATATTGTCATTAAGGTTCCATTTCTGTCATTTATTTCTAATAAAGAAACTACTATCGAAAAAGCGGCAAAGAATGCTTATTATAAGGTTTTCTAACCCCCATTATAGGATAAAGGTGCTAAATGGAATTGATTTAAAAACATTACTGCATTATCATATTACATTGTGGACCCTTGCCCTTTTTTCATTTCGTTTTATCGCAAAAACCCTCACCACTTCCATTTTCCACTCCATAAAATCTGCCGATGCGATATAGCAAGACCTCTCCCTACCACGTCACCTTTTACCTTTCCATCGCATCGTGGACCTTTCCTCTACCCAACCCCACCGCCACATCATACATCCCCTCCATGTTAAATATCCCTCACCTCTCTCTCATATCCACTCCCCATCTCCACGCGTGACAGTCTTCAACACTTTTCATCCCCCCCGACTCTCCGAATTTTAACCACGAGGGGGGGTCTAAAATGGGAGGTATTCCTTACCAATGTTCCTAATATGTGGTGCATCCATGCTAATTCTCACCCCCCCCCCTTTCAATACCATTCACTACTCTTTCCCCCTACAAAATGGTTTTCCCTCCACTCCGATACCACTCTTGCCACCTCTGCTCCACGTTGACTCCCGCCACCACGACTCCATGTCCACTTTCCGCAATCCCTGCCAAAAGCTTGGGGTGACATTGCTACACGTTTATATGATCTTGATGCAGAAGCCCTGGTGAGAACACTGGACATGCGATTAGTAACAAAGGATTTCACCCATGTTCGTGTTGATGCCCGTGATCTTATAGAAACTGGGAAAATTCAGTTAAGGAAACCACTCCTCCTGGTTATTGTAGCATGCTATGTACGTTTCCTCAAGCTCAGCGCATACTATTTTCTTAGAAGAAAATAAGGGAACAGATTATGGTAATATATTTTTAAATCAGGCAATAGAATCCAAGTGGCAGCATTTGAGAATTCAAAGTCATAGGTCGTGGAGTTTCAGGCACCAGAGCAGCAGTATTAGAAGTGTATGAGGGACAAATGGAAAATTCGAAATCTTTGTTGCAGTAATCTTCCAACTGTCCCAGCAGTTACTCAACCTCAAGATATCTAAAAGATAAACCACTGAATGGAAATCATTATTCACATATGTTGTCCATCTCTCGAATGGAAAATAAGATCCTGTTAATAACAACATCCTGAGAATTAGGAGGAAGTTTTACACATGTCACCCCTATTGCAATCACTTACTTAAAGACTGATGATTAGTTATACCTGTGTCATTATTTTTATAACAGTTTCTCTACTTTTATAAAGTAAATGGAAGGTTCGAGTGAAAAGCTAGATCTGGTAGTTAAGTCTATATATTGTGATGTAAAAGAGAGGTTTGGGGGGGGGCGGGGGAATTGTAATGAGAAACAATCATATTCTGGAAAGTGGTTCACTGAGTTTCAAGTGAAAGTTTTCAAAGTAATACAAGAGAAGCTTGCAGGATTCACGTGGTGTACCAAATGGTGAAGTTTTCTCTTGTTTAATGTGTTGTCCATTGTTTTCCTTTCTTAGTATCTGAATTCTAATTGTAAAACAGAAAATTATGAATATGATTTGTTACCAGAGCACCCTATTCTAGTTGCGTTTAAAATATTATATGTTTTCTACTGATGCCAAATCAAGGAATTCTTAATTTCTCCTTGATTTCTACTGAACCTTACATTCTAGTTTAATTGGGGATTTCTTAATTGATCCTCAATTTCTATTGAATTCCACTCTTCTTGTATCTTCCCATTCCATTTTATCCTCAAAGGTCCAAATTACTACACCTAGCTTGCCATGTTTCACTCATGCATGATTACTTCTACAAATTGATCACCCAAGCCCTTTGACTCCATTGCCCAATGGCCTTTTTCCTTTGCTTTACCCACTAAAAAAAATTTAAAATCCAAACTCTAAACCCGCTAACTAGCCTAAAATTCCAACTCAAATAAAGCTATATAGAATAGAGAGATACCTCTCTGATTCTAAGAGGGTTAGATCCTAGGATCAAAGCAGTGTTGGTGTTGCCTCTGGGATTCTATCTTCAACCTCGGAATTACGGAATGCTAACAGATCCAACGCCCAATATCTTACCAAGCACAAATTTTGTGAATTATTCAAATACTCAATGTGAACAACACATATATGTTCACGAATTGCACCAACGTTTTACTTTGTAGCACCAAACTGAAACATCAAAAGCACCTCGAGTTTAGAAAATGGAAACACGTCTTGCACACAGGTCCATGAATTCCATGATGGTCGTATAACTACAGGCCAACCAGAAGTGGCGGGTTTTGCATGGAGAATTAATTAATGTATTACAAGTACACCAACAATGCATTCTATTCCAGGTTCCTTGCTTCGTGCTTACTTGATCAACATTCCTAAATTAGCTTTGGAGCAAGAACATCCAAACACTACACTTCCACTGCAGTCACATGTAATAAAAAGAAATCCTAAAATATTTGAAATATTTGTAATACAAATAAATTCTAAATTGGCTTTTACATAATCCATGCCTGACACTATCCACACTCACCAAACGAACTAGCCACCAAAGGCTCGCGAAAAACAGAAACCTACTAATATAGTAAACTCTGGTCCAAGATTACAAGAAAAAACTGGAAAGAAAAAAGATCACATTCACAGGTTGTTCCCTGATGCATTACAGGTTGGCTCCACACACAAAGAAACTTAGCATTGCACCTATTCAATGGCTCTACAATCGTTGATTGAATCTCAACTTTCCAGAGTGACAATTCTCCATCCGGCCAGCTTCAAATATCAAAACAAACTCTGATTTTAATTTTTTATTCTATGTTCGCAAAAATTTATCACAACATGACATAGCGACGATTAATTCAGTGTCTAAGCCACCGCGAACACAAACTCGTCAAAGGTTTCTCCTCCACTTAATCACAACACGTAGAAATCAATGCCAAACCTTAGACCTCAGAAATATACTCACGGCCTCTCCTTAGCCACACTATCGCCACCTTTGTGCACTTTCACAACTTCCACAAAAAGCCTTCAATAGTCGCATAACCACCTTTATGAGCCGCAACCATGGAGCCTAGTAGTTTCTATGCCTCAGATCGGAGCAAATCCAGTCTAGTATTTGGTTCCCCTCATGTCTACAGACGAGTTCCAATGTTTGATGTCCACACTTATGTTACTTTCTTTCTGATTTTTCTTGTTCTTACGCCAATGTAGTTATGAAACGTCGCTCTCAGATTCCACACATCCACCCAAATATTTCTTCAATACGTGATCTGTCACTTTCAAATTTTGTCTTTATAGGAAAGAAGCCCTTCACCGCTTGGGTCCCGTCTGGTTTGTATGTAGCCCGACCCTATCAATAATAAATTTGTCCGTCAGTTCTAATAGATTGTGGATACAGGCGAAGGAATGTGTCATCCCCAAGGTTCTTGAAATTCCCTTTGCTCCTCTGTAAATGTTTCAGTTCTATATGATGCTTGCTCCTCTCACTCAAAAATAATGATCTCCCGCACCATTAATGATCTGGAAGAAGATTTCAATTCATGCTTCAAATCCTCTAAAAATCAAAGGGGAAAATGAATAATTACATCTTCTGGAACAGACAATGACACTGGTTCCCAGAATTTGGAATTTAAATATGGAAGCGATCAATATATTTCAGAGAGTTTTTGCAGTGTTGACATAGATATACAATATCTTCTTGGCGCCATTGACGAGGAGCAATAACAAGGGTTTATTCTTTCCAATGGGAAACCTGAGCTTGGAAATGAGAGCTTCCTTAATTCAAGCTATACAGTAGATGAATTTTTCTGGAGTGAGACAGAAGCTACACAAATTTTGGAGCTTTGCACGTCGAATTTATAGTTTGGTACAAAAGAAGCAAGAACCGTTGGTCCATTCACAGATGAATATTGGTTAGCTGAGTCTCTGAATGGAGATTTTTTTAACCAACAGATACACCCAAAACCTCCATGAGCTCTGATACCACATGTTGAATATTAAAAAGAATTAACACACACCAAAAACACACCAGCAACATAGAAACATAGACATGGTGGAAAATGCCTCAGAGCCTTAAAACATTCCTCACATATTCTTCCTTATTAAAATAATGTAATAATACGAATAAATAGATGAGGATGTTGTCTCAAGATAGTGCACCTATCTTGAATAGCTTGGTTGAGAAAATTTCTCAACCACACACTAATCTAGTAGGTAAGTTAGGTAAGTTAGGTTTGCCTAAAATAACTCCTATTTAAGAGGACCTATCATAATCTAGAAAATTAGGCATAAAATCCTAATTTTCAATATTTAATTAAGTTTAATTTATTTTGGATTTAAAATTGTTTATGAGAGAGGCTAAAAAATTCCAACAACCCCATGTGCAGCAACCGAACATACCATATCAGTATGTTCAATGAATGGACATACAATATCAGTATGTTCAGCGACCGAACGTATCACAGTCGTATGTCTAACAACCCCAAAATCCATTGGGTGTTGTTGCGACAAATCCTTAGTTTGGTCCTCAAATCCAATCTGGTCTAAACCTTCTGGGTCAAACTGGAACTCACCCCAATTAGCCTGGTGTCCAATACCAAAAAATACCTCAAAGTCAGTTCTAACAACCCCAACAAGGAGCTTATATCCAGCAGGGGTCGTATCAACGGCCCCAACAAGGTGCTTATATTCAGCAGGGGATGTATCAACAACCCCAAAAAGGACCATACGTTCAACAACCGTTGCAACAAGGTACCTATCAACAAATCCAACCACAACAAGGTCCCTACCCATATATACCTTATCAACAATAGTGGGGACAATTCAGGCAGAATGGTCAGAATTAGCCCCAATGGGGGAAGAACCCATACCAACGAGGTTGGAACCCATAGATGGGTAACTTCCAAAGACCATTTTCTCCTCATCACCCTTCGTTTCCATTCCTGGCTATGTTGGAACTTCTAGATGTGTCTAAATTGAAAAATGAACCCATCCAACACATATTGCATTGGCCTCCAGTTCCAACCAAAATTCCTGGAGATTGTCCAAATTTTGAAGGAAGATATGGGGAAGACCCCCAAGCCCATGTCATGATGTACCATTTATGGTACTCTTCCAACTCTTTGGTTGATGATTCAATTTGTCTACGTCTTTTCCAGTTCACTTTGACGGGTGCATGTGCCAAATGGTACATTGAACTTCCTCATGGTAACTTCTATGATTTCAATACCTTGGTCATGGCCTTACTCACCCATTTCCAGTTGCATGTCCAATATGAGACCGACACACATATCTTGACATATTTGAAGCAATCAACTATTACTCACATCTTGGACCATATCCATGAATGGAGGCACAAGCATTGCCTTATTAAATTCAAGATCCCTGATCAATTGTTGACTGAGTGGTTCACAAAATATTTTGTTCCTAAAATCACCAAAGACCTCGCTATGTGTGGTTGTGTGAAAAAAGAGGAAGTTATTTCCCGTACTTAGTATCTATATTTGTTCTATTCCCAATTTGGAACATTATATGATCTTTAACCTGATACACCACAACCTTCAACCGATCCAGCATCATCCAAATCTCTTGTTACACCTCCCGTTGACGGCGTCATTGGGACAGTGGCCCATACTGATAATAGTACACCGAAGGCTTCTTCGAATTCCAAGTCTACTTTTGCCACTACTCCCTCCACTCCATCGAAAAATTAGAATAATCTTGGTAAAACCTCTGAGGTTAATGTTGTTCAATCTACCGCAGTAGAAAAGTACTCAAAAGGTAAAAATAAGGGGAAAGGTAAAGCAAAATACGACACCCCAAAACAATATTCCACTAAGTCCTCTGTTGATGATACTTACAAGTGTAAGCCCAAGTATCGTTGCTTGATATGTGATGAATATCATTATACCAAGGATTGTCCTTGGCATGCTAAATTCTCCCATCTTCTTAAAGGTGCACCCGGGACATCGACTGTCTTGAAAGAATCGTTTCCTTCTCAACAAACACAAACGATAGATCAACCCCAGTCTTCTTCATCTGCAAGCTCCCAAGTCTTATGGTTGGTAGAAAAGCTATTTCTGTTGCCACTCGATCGAAAGAATACCTAAATCCTTCGAAATCTCCCATGGAAAAGGATGTTTTAGATATTCCTTCCTCTTCCACTCCTAGTTCTAGTCCTCTCCATATTGAGAGACCTAATAGTGATTCCATTGTCCGACCACCTCCCAAGGGTGTTCTTTAGAAATCATATTACAATCCAAACACATGAGCTTCCCAACACTATAACATCGTAGAGGATCTAGCTCAAGCGACGTCAATGATGTTGGACTTGGAAGTCCTTCAGTAATTCCCATCATAATGGAAGGTGCTATTGTCTCCTATCGGAAGGATTGATCCCATGGATTCAAATCTTATTACTTTTGATCTCGAGAATCATTTTCCTCGGCTCCCATCACAGGTATCTTTCCTTTTCCAAGTCATTGTGATGGATAAAACCATTCATTGGATTGTTGTTCATTAATGTGTTTCCACCTACATCATGTCTGTTGTGTGTTGGAAATCCATCGGCTCTCCTGCCTTAAGTCAATCCCCTAACACTCTGGAAGCTTTCAATGGTAGAGACACTTAGTCGTATGGTATTCTCAAATCCTTGTCAATTCAGTTGGATGGTAAAACGGTGAACCGGGAAGTAGAGCTGGTAGATTCCAAACCTTAATTATAACCTTCTTCTTGGACGTAGTTGGACCCATGCAATGATTTGCATGGTCTTTACCCTTTTCCGCGTTCTCCGCTTTCCTCATCAAGGGAAGATAGTCACTATCGATCAAATTTCTTTATTTTCTGCAGATTCTTCAATTTGAAATTCCCCATATGTTGGGAATACTTATACTCCTTATGGGAGCGTTGGCCCTGGTCTATTCAAAGACTCATCCCTGATGGAAGTATTTCCACTCCTGACTCATAATGTCACCTTCGTTAACATGATATCATCTGGTCACGATCCATGGATTGTTCCTAGTCCCGACCAGCTTGACATTTTTGGTGACGCTATGCCCCTCAGTCCCATAGAACAAATGTATCAAATAATTCTTCTAGCTTCTGGGGCTACTTATGAATCCAACAATAACCTGGTCTCATCTCTGGACATGAATTCACAGTCTCCCTGGTTTGGTTCTTGGGATTCAGATGAACCCTTGGATGAGATATTTCCCACTGATGAGAGTATCATGGAAGTTATGTATCTTGAAGAAACCCCTTGGGATGATGGTCATCATCGTTCCTTGTTTCTCCCAAGCCTGGGTGAAGTATCTACTTGTATGGAAAACTGTGTTTCATTTGAATTGTCTGGCCCACTTCAGCATCCCATTTTGGTTCATGAAGTGTTTTCCGAATGAAACATGGGTAACGTTTCTGCCACCATTCTGATCGACATATTTATTAAACCAAGGGTGGTCGATAATGTACATATTGGTGCATATTTTTCTCTCGATGAGGTCAGTATATACACCGCTCTTTTCAAAGAATTATGTGATGTCTTCACATGGTCTTATGAAAAAATTCCTAGCATAGACCCTAGTATTTTGCTGCATGAAATTCCTACATATCCAAACTCAAAGCCTATTCATTAAGGGCTTTGTCCTATGCACCCAAGAAAGGTTGCTTCCATTAAGGGAGAGGTCGAAAAACTTCTCAAGACTGGTTTAATTTATCATATACCATTGATATATTGGGTCTCTAATATTTTTCATGTTACCAAAAACCAAGGGACAATTTGAGTTTGTGTTGATTACTGAAACATAAATCGGGATTTTTGTAAAAAAAACTACCCCACTCCTTTTACATATCAAATTATTAATGAGTGTGCCAGGAGTGAGATGTTCTCTTTTATGGATGATTTATCCAGCTACAACCAGATCAATATTATTCATGTTGATCAACATAAGACCACCTTTATCTGTCCTTGGGGAAACTTTGCCTATAAGAAGATCCCTTTTGGTTTGAAAAAATCTAGGGCTACCTTCCAAAGGGCTATGTCCTATGTTTTTCATGATATTAAGCACATAGTTCAGCCATATCTTGAAGACCTTCCAGCTCATTCCATGAAACGTCAAGATCACCCCGAACATCTTAGAGTGATCTTCCTTCACTGTTGTAACTATAACATATGGTTCAATCCTAATAAATGCGTCTTTTGCGTTGAATCAGGTCATTTCTTAGGTTTTTTGGTTTCTAAATAAGGCATCCAGATTGATCCTCTCAAAGTCTAGGAAATCATCAATCTTCCTCCTCCCTCTTCCTTAATTTAGTTGCAAATCTTGCAGGGGAAATACAATTTTCTTCGTCAATTTGTCCCGAATTATGCGGAGCTTGCTAAAGGATTTACCCATTTGTTGAAAAAGGTAGTCCCATTCATTTGGGATGAGATTGCTAAAAATTATTTTGATGCTTTGAAGAAAACCCTTGTCAATTCTCCTTTATTTCATCCTCCCGATTATCATTGTGAATATTTCCTCTATCTGGCCACCGCAAACAACAAAATTGGTATGATGATGGTTAATGATGATCATGATGGTCATGAACATGTTATTTATTACTTGAGATGAAATATCTTCGACGTTGAGACTCGCTATGCTCACGTAGAAAAACTTGCCTTAGTTATTGTTCATGCTATTCAACGCTTCCACCATTATATTCTCCTGCGTAAGACTGTTGTGATTTCCAAATGTAACCCCATGACTTACATCCTTACTCGTCAATTGCTTGGGGGAAAATAGTCCAAATGGATTTTCATTCTCCAAGAGTTTGCCTTAGAGTTTGCTACGACTAAGTCTAAAAAATCACTCGTCTTTGCTTAATTGATCTGCGATCTTCCAGTTGTAGTTGATCATACCCCTTTTGATGGGTTGATTCCTGATGAATCACTCTTTCTCATCAATACTCTTGATCCATGGTATGGAGATATCATTGTTTATCTCCAAAACCAAAAATTTCGACCAGAGTTGTCTCACTCTAAGAGATGATGGATTCATTACCAATCTCAACCATATCGCATCACTGGAGATACTTTGTATCAAACTGGTGTCGATTCCATCCTCCTTCGATGCTTGAATCTTGAGGAAGCTGAGAAAGTCCTTAATGGCTGCCGCTCTAGTGCCTGTGGTGGTAAAATGTCTAATTATGCTACTGCTCAGAAAATCCTTCGAGCATGATATTTTTGGCCATATATTTTCAAAGTTTTCATTCTTGCCGTCCACAAATTCCATGATTTCAAAATTTATTCTTGGAAATAATGTGCCCCTCCCACTCCCTTGCACCTAATTTTGACCACCGAGCCATTTGCAAAATGGGGCATAGCATTCATGACCTGTAACCCTCGCTCAGTCGAGGGTAATGTTCATATTATTGTTGCCATCGATTATCTTACAAAATGGGTTGAGGCGATGCCTACATATGATAATGAAGGTCTAACTGTGACACAATTAATTTTTAATCACGTCATATCTTGGTTTGGTGTACCGAAATCCATCCTCACTGACCATGGCTCTCCCTTTCGCAATCATATGATGAAAAAGCTTACTGCTTAGCGGGGGTTGCGCCACGATAGCTCTACTCCACATTATCCACAGGAAAATTCCCAAGTCAAATCCGTCAACAAACTCTTGGTAAAGATGCTTCAATGAACCATTGGGAGACATAAAAGAGATTGGCACCTCATGCCATTCTTGGCTCTATGGGCTTACTCAAATTCTGCTAATACTCCTACCAGATTCACACCATTTTAGCTGGTGTATGGTATGGAAGCTACACTTCCAATTGAATTTGAAATCCCTTCTTTAAAGCTATCTATGAAACTTCTTCCTGACACTTCTCTAGAAGAGGAATGTCTGCTTTTTCTTGAGCATCTCGATGAGATTTGATGAATCGCTTCTTTGGTAATTGAAGCTCAAAATAAATGAGTTAAAGTTCAGTATGATAAGTTTGTCAATCCTCGCATTTTCTTTGAAGGTGACTTGGTCCTACTTTATGATCTAGCCCATGACAAATTAGTAGTCAGAAAGCTCAAGTCAATGTGGCATGGGCCTTAGATTTTTCAACATGTTTTAGAGAAAGGTTTCTATCAACTAGTAAACTATGAGGGTAACTGGTTGGTCGAGCCCCCGAACAAGCTCTATCTCAAGAAGTATTATGCTTAATCACAAGCACATTACTTTGTACATTAGTGTGCTTTTAGATTTTTTGGTGTGGATGTTTCCTTTGTAGACATGTTTACTCTATTAACCTTGTGTTCCACTTGGTCAGCAGATGTCATCGAACCATTATGTCATTTTTGCTGATGGTTCCTATTGTAGCACACATAACTTATCTTCCATAGCATGGGCACTTTTTTCCCCTGACGATGATTTGGTCAATCTACAAGGTATTTTTTTGGGTCAAAAAACTAATAATATTTCTGAATATGGTGTGGTCATCAAACTATTATCAGATGCAATTACTCTCGGTATCAGAGACTTGGTTATGAAACTATACTCACAACTCATTGTGTTACAGTTAAATGGTCATTATTCAGTAAGAAACCCTCAAATTTTGTGCATGTATTTACGTGTTCGATTAATGGAAAGACATTTTGATTATATCACATATCAACACATTCCAAAAAATTTGAATACATTTACAAATACATTGGAAAATTATGTATTAGATCGACATTTGCAACATATGTAATAAACCAAACACATCATCATCATATAATAAAAATTTGTAAAAATAGTAACAATATATATATATATATATATCGAGTTTGTAAAAGTTTGTTACATTAAAATATCAAAAAATATATGTTCCCTGACACAATGGCTCTACGAACCTACATCTGTGCAGAAAATAAACTAAAAGCAATTATCTGCCCATGTGGTGCTCATGGTAGCAAGTCACTGCCCAAATTACTCACCATATTAACCAGAGAAGTCTGTCAAAAACTCCTATAGTGTGCCTCTAAAATCGCAACGATATGTCATCAAAATTAATGTATTCTAGAATGTATCTAGTCAAGTCCTCCAGGTTACGCTCAATCTCTATGATTGGGTCTGTTCCCTCCTCATAAGGAGCATCCTCGATCTAGCGCGCTACCCTCCTCACAATCGGGGGCATACCTGTTGGTCTCTCTGGTCCAACATCTGCAAAATAATCATAAGTTTAAAACTCAGAACACATAAAAATAAAAAAATAAAAAAATAAAAAATAAAATTCCAAAAAACAAGTGTTTTACCTGCATCAGACCATTATGCACATGGAGGAAGGGGAAGATATGGATCTCCTCAGAAATATGTACCAGCATATGTGTAATCATATTATACTACGATCAATTGATGGCATAACCAATTGAAAAATGCTATCAAGAAATGCATTTTTTGGCCACCTCTATGGTGAGGCATGATCTTACACCATCTGAGAAGCCTCAGATATCTCGGGGCCAGATCATAAAACTCAACCCACTGGCACTGAAATAATGACACTCACTCCAAGAAGAAAGTGACCAATATGGACCCATACCCAAATTGTTTCAGCCGCCCTATTTTTCACTTTGTAAGTTGGCTTTTCATGTTAGCCAACAGTCCCTCACATCAGTTAAACATAATGGGAATAAGAAAATCTACAGCGTACTGAAATTGAGACTTTTTTGCCTCATGCAATGCTTGGGCCTCGACTACAGAGGCCATAGTGTGCAAATCGTCCTCAAAGGAAGATTGGTGATAGTTTTGATATCTAACTTTCCACTTGAATTATTTCTAGCACTAGGGAAATGTCTCCCAATGAGAATACTTGTGCTCCCACCCCCAGTACGAGCTCCAAAGAGTAGGATTCTCTCTCCCCTCTTAGACAATCTAGTAATGAAATAAATGTCCGAAATATCTATTTTGAGCTCTTGGTCACCGATAATGAAAATTTGGCAGTGTACATCCCATAGGCCAATGAGATCTTCCAGTAGCTTAAGTTGAGCTCTAAGTCCTGAGGTTTGAAATACCTTGAGCAAGCCACAATTTCTCAAGGCATTGATGCAATGAAAATCTTGGATAGCTTCATGATCTTCTACCTCGTGACCTATTTATTTCCATTCAATAACCATTTTTGTCGAAAACACCTTCAAAAATGGTAAAAAATGTTTTTATTTTTTGTCTATTTATAAGTTTTAAACATATTTTGGCCAATATTTTATTATTTTTCTCGATATTAGTGATGTGTGGTTCTCTTTGTGCAACAACAAGATCTTTTTAGGAGTGACATAGATCATTTCTAACTGATATAATGAGTTTTATTTTATCTCTTTTTCAGACTCGTTAAAAATAAACGAAAAAGGAACCCCTTGGATTCATATTTAACCTCTTTTTTGACTTTCAAAAAATAAAAATATTGTTGAGTATTTGTCATTTTGAACTCATCAAATTAAATGTATTGATGTCGTATCAGTATACATTTACCCCTTTTTGGGTTGAGATATACTATTTACGAAAAAGGAATACCTTGATCGAACATTGTCAAGAGGTTCTCTCGGATATTTTTTCTACCTTTTCAGATTCGAGGGAAAATTTACGAAAAGAAAACTGATGGAGTTTTATTTTTCATCTCCTTTTCAAACTCTCTAAACATAAAAAATACACCAAGTTACTCCTCTGTCAGACTCGTAAAATTTAAACGACAGAAGACTTGTCACCATGACAAGATTGAGTTACTCCTTCTTAGGGCTTGTTAAACTTACTAGGATGGATTCATTAGAAGAATTAACTCATATGCTAAGCATATTCTATCATATTCACCCTCTCTATAAAAAATAAAGAGGTACTCGTTAGCAATAACGGGGGAAAATTAAAAGTGGAAGTTTCTATGTGTTTTTTAGGGAGCATGTCGCTCTTGATCATGATACTCATCTGCAGTTCGTGTCGGGTTGGAGATATCCTCCATTCATCACTTGCAATTCTGGTGTTACACAACATTTTGTAACCTTCCCTGCAATCCCCATCCCACACATTGGAGGACCATTTTTGTGCCTTATGTGTAGTTTCATGCCTTGAAAAAAGTGTCATTGCATCCCTGGCCATGAGGAGAACATTTCCTCTGTTGGCTATTCCTGGAACAGACCATAAAAAACACATGATTTTGTGTTGGTGCTGGCAGTTAGTTATAGCCTTGCGTCGATAAAGGAAATTAGCACCAAGCCCCGCGCCCATTGGTGCTCTGTCTCAATGGACTGCCTGCACTAAGATGTTTATGGAAAAAAATTTAAATATAGAAGTGAAGTTTCTATTTCCATCCACTTCGTGAGCGAGTCAGCATGGGTTGTTCGACTGAATAACATCGAGCACCTTCCTTTGGCTTCTTGTTCCCTAGTTTTGGGCAACCTCCCAAAGGATAAGGCCTCCCTTCCACCATTTGAGGGATCCCTACCTCCTCCTCTCCTTCTATAAATACATCTCTCTCACATAGATGAAGCTAGCTAAAGGATTTGGATAGCTGAACATTTTGGAGAATAGTTGAAACAATCTGATACAGCTGGTGTGAGATAGAGCAGAGAGAGACCCTTGTCGAGAGAGAGTCTAGGCTGATTTCCTCGCCAAGTCCAAATTCCCCGACGAATGCTCGAGATGCGTTTTGACTGGACCCACTGAAGGAGGCTACAACGACAATGCTCATTTGGTTGTAATCTCTTTCTTTCTCTTACTTAATACATGACTGATGTTTTGGTTCCCCTCTTTTGTTGATATGTTTAATATTCTATAATACGTTTAATTCTCCTTGACCAATTAGATAGTTATGAATGCAATTATTGTTTCATATGCTGCTTTCATTCTCTGATCCTTGTGCAAGCACCTGAGTACCGCTATTGAAGGACCACGATGTGTCGGGATGAATATCAAGAGACTACTGCTACAACTACGACAACTGCGTTGGAATCAAGGTAGGACATCTATCTTGACTCATTTTCATTCATTAACTAGGAATTGACACATTAGCATGTCCTCTTGTTGCTAGACCCACCCTAGGGCTAGAGGGATCGCCTCTGTCTGCAGAGGGGATTTACCAACACAACAAGTTTCTGACTCTGCTGGGGATCAGTGCGTGTTTGTCATCGCATTGTTTGTCAGGTGTTTGGCTTGTCAAGTCGACTTTGGTTGTTTCATCATTTTTATGCTTTTCTTGACTTTCCTTACTGTTTTAAACCATCATGTTTAGTTCCAGAGTGTCAAATATAACCTCTACTCAGTGATTTTATTTTTTCCCATAGTTTTCTATCTCGGCATGGTTTTTCCTTGAACATTCGCGCCGGTTGGTGCATGTTTCTTTTGTCACAGGTGCGCCAACCCCTGTTTAGCACAGATTACAGCTAAATATTCACGTTGAATCCTGTAGGATTTGATTTGACCTCTTGTCTGAGTTTTTGTCAACAATTCTTGGATATGGATTGGTTTGTTACCTTGTAATTAGTCTACTGAGATTGTTTTGACTCTGTAGTATTGGTCTTCTCAGATGTTTTTCCATCATATTATCAGTGGAGTTTGTAGCCCTAGGGTTTCTAGGTGCCTTGTGTTGTTTGTTCAGCCCTTTCCTCACTAATCCTTCTGAGTTTAGTTCTAGTCACTTTGATATTTTTCATTTCAATTCGCTAACTAATTGTGTTAGTATTTCTCTCGATTCTTCGTGTCTTTGATTTGTTGGGTGATAAATTTTGTTTTCATTTGACTCTCCATTTCGTCACTTTGAGCATAGATTACATTGCTCATTGGATCTTTTCGAAAGCCCTTTTTTGCTTGGAAGAGTGCATCCTTGTTTTGAGTGTGTCTACGTTTGTATCACATTGGTCCCTTTGTTTTAGATCTTTACATTCATAGTGCTCAAAACTACTATTTTTTTTTTTTTTTAGTGTAACAGTGCATTGCATGCTTCATTCACCTAAAAAACAAAAAATTGCATTCTTTCGCTTAAATTGAAAATGGAAATGTTCTTTTGCATAACTAGCTCTTAGCGAACTAGGAAATAATTTTCGTTTTATTATTTGGTTGTATTAGATGCATTAGTGGAATTCTTCTTATGTTTCAATTGATTGCTACTCTGTCATAGAATTCCTATCCTTCTGTTAGCTAGCATTCATTGAACAGAAATGATGTTCTTTTGCATGTATTGTGCATTTAGGAATTCGAGATCACATTTGGTAAGGCATTGAAATCAAAAAATTGATTCAAGATCAACCTTAAAATGAATTCAATCAACCTAAGGAAGCATTGAAACCTAATGCACATATTTTAGAGGTCTAGGCTAGTGGCGTGTTCCGGCGTCATTAAACCTAGTAGCTTTCATTTGCCACCCGGGATTAGACAGCACTAGTACGGACTTGTGCTCCCTGTGCTGTCGCGTATATAAAGGGAGACCCTCATAGGTTGCAATCCTTTACCCATAGGAAGCCAAGTCTGTCACCCTGTAACCATGATACACAAAACACAACATTCAGGGAGACTACCTGCATGTACGTCAAGTCGTTGGTCAATTCTCTTTCATTTGATCACCAAGGTGTATATGGAAGTTCATGGAAACTTGGTACACCCTCTTGCTTAGATTACCTGAGTATTCATTTTGGTCTTTTCGTGACTCTCTAAAAGTGAAAATATCATCGAGCACTTGTCCTTACACGCTCGTTCAATCTGAAAGTTACTAGAGTCATCTTTTACCTGTTTCTCGACTCTTAAAACATGAAAAAACAAAGTTTCATTTCAATGTCATAAAATTAACTACCTACGATCACATTCCGATTAAATATTTTTTCTTGGCTTGTTTTTAGTAGTTCCTTAGGGTTTGATCTTGAAGCCTCAAATAGGCTATCTCATTTCTTTCGTATTTTGAAACATTGTCACAGTGGCGGAACCACCAGTTTCGTCATCTTCTTACCTGCCTCCTAGTGGTAGTCCTTTTCCTGACGTTTCCTTGGAAACACCTCAGCCCACTAGGTCTGTTGCATTTTTGCAACCTATCCGCCCGAGTATCTTGCCTCTCGCTACCCAGTCTCCTCCTTAAGGGTTAGTTGATATCAATTGGAAACCTCGGGGTGCTTGGTCTGGTTTTGGGAGCGAGGAAGAATTCCATCCTCTTACTTTGGGATCGCCGATATTAGCCATTGCTTTACCTGCTAGTCCTCGTCGTCTTTTCGATGATCTTAAAACGTCATTAGATATGGATTCTTCAAGTCCTGTCGGTAGTGAAGAGCTTCATGTTTCTAGCGGGGAGTATCAGCTTTTCCTAGAATATTTCCCGTATGTCTCTAGTCAACCTTCCCCTCAATCGATGTATCTTTCACCCAGTTTTCGTACTTTGTGTTAGATCATTTCTGGTGTTGCATCCATGGCATAGCTAAGTACATCGAGTCCCGCAAGGAGCTCAGTTTTTCCTACATTAGGAATGTCGCCTTCGACACCCATCTCATTGGCCATTGTTACATCTGTCCTGATCCAACCCACCGTTTGTGTGGCTTCATCTGCACCAGTTTTTAGTACGAATAACTCGTTAGGGTTTTTTGCTGTCTGTAGGCCTATCTTTATCAATCCCACGATGCATGTTAGGCCCGTTGTGAGTGGATCGCAGCCTCGCGTTGTGAAAACCCATCCTACGTGCACTGCACCTATGGTTTCTACTTATACATTCGATGACTATCTGTTGGATATTGAGTGATGGTATGCTCCCTCTCTGGATTCTTAGTAGTAGAATTCCACACCTCAGGGTTCTCAGTAGCTCAAGCTCCTGGAAATCCTCCACATCATTATGATGTATACGATAATCCCGTATATTTTCCTCTGATTGATCCCAATCAACCCATTTATTTTCCTCCAGTTTATCCCTATCAGACTATTTACCATCAAGGACCATCCTTACAAGGACAACCCTCAAGCCTACAAGGAAAAACCTTACAGGGGCAGTCTTCGGTCCAACAGGGACAACCCTTTGGTCCACAGGGACAACCTTATGGTCCGCAAGGACAACCCTTATAGGGACAACCTTCAGTCCAACAAGAACAACCCTATGATCCTTCTGGTTAACCTCAATTTCAACCAGGAGCATCTTATGTTCCTGGGGGGAAAATGTATCCACCACAGGGATGACATTTTGTGCAACAACAGCAACCTTACGTTCATCAAGGCCAAAATTTTGTACAACAAGGACAACCGTACAGTCCTGCGTCGGGTCAGCCTGGTTTCAAGGGAAACCTGGCCCATCCAACCATCGGGCCAACCTCTTCCACAAGGGAAACCTGATGGCCTTCAGTATTTAGGCCTGTTAGTCATCCATAATTTTCACTATCTGAAGATGAATAAGTATCGGATCTAGATTTCTAGAAACAAAGTTCATGAACATTGTGAGTTCTAGAAATCTCACTACCTTCATTTTCCTTAAGATAATTTTTTCACTATTTCATCATGCCATCATGTCAATGCTCAACTCACCCATCCTAGAAGACCCATCATGGGCTCATGTCACTTAGTTTTTCTTTGTTGTGTCACCTTTGGCCTCAGCCCTCTATTTTGTTTTTCTTAACTCCTCCATTGTCCATCTAGGGCTTTTAAAGGCATTTTTTTTTTGGTTTCATGACCTCCATGGTTAAACATCAACAAGGCTTGTATCTTGATGCTATTACAACTCCTAAAATCCTTAATATACCTTCATTAACACTCCTCATCACTCCTATCCCTCAAATTCATCATTTTCCTACCAAAACCTAGTCTATGGCCGCAATTTGATACTTTTTAAGACTAGGCATGTGTTTTGCCCTTTTGGACCCCTTCCCCTCACTCAATCCTTGAAATTGCACTTTCCCCTACTCCCTAACATCTTTCCCTATCCCACAAAATTTCTCCAATAATTTAGACAACCCTTAACCCCTTCATTCCATTCCCTCTACAAGGCAATCCTAAATCCCCTACACCAAACCCTATTTTCCTCTTCCAACTAAGATAGGGTTTGCTATGGAAAAGAGGCATAAGAGAATAAGATCCATATGGTAGGTAATATCAGAAATCATGAAGCCATACCAGCTCATAAACATCATGCCTCCATCATTTTACAGGAATTCATTCCAAGGGACAAGCCATGTGTCATGCCCAGGGCCAGTTTTGCTTCAAACTGTGTTTCTGACCAAACAGAGATGCAATTGACAAAAGTGAGAGAGGTTTTTGTCCATAATGGGCCCAAGAAGAAACAAATACTTCAGTGTTTACATAGGTATCATGGTTTGGGAGAAATGTCAAAAATACAGGTGTCAAAGGAGAATTTCTGCACTGCTGGAGTGACCTTGGGAAAATTAGGTTTTCTCATAGCTGAAGTATCAAAATGACTTGTTTGATGTGCCAAATGAAAATTATACTCAACTAGATTTAAAATTACCTATCATGAGATCAATTTGGAATTGAAGAAGGCATCCAAAATTTTTCTGCACCAGCACTCTGCATTTATGCACCAGCATTCACCACTTTTGACCAGTGTTGGGAGAATCAGTTTTTGGACATGTACATGGACACCAAATGGAAAAAAAAATCAATTTTGGAAATTATACTCAAACCTCTTTCCAATGAGCTATCACGGGCCCATTTCTAACATCAGGAAGGCCTTCAAATGCCCGCCGCACAAAGGCTCTTTTTTGCGCTGTGCTCCTAGAAAGTTCAAAAATTCCTAACAGAGGCTCGGGAAAAAATTTCATGGTGCTGCGCTCCTATAGCTACCCCCAGTGCATTTTTACACTAAGTTCTATGCTCCTATAGGTGGGAACTGCGCTCTTATGATGTTTCCCGGCGTGCAGAGTGACGCCCGAAACTACGTGTAGCCCTACCCACCATATGCTGTGCTCCAGCAACTTCTTCCATCGCCCGATGCCACGTGCACCTCTCGCCTGCCAATGGTGCTACGCTCTGGAAAATGCTTCCATCGCCCGATGCCATGTGTAGCTCCCGCTTGCCAATGGTGCTGCGCTCCAACAACTGCTTCCATCGCCCGAGTCTGCGTGCAGCACTGCCCAACAGCGTTGCGCTCCGGCAACTGCTTCCATCGGCTGACGCCGCGTGCAGCTCCCGCCCGCCAACGGTGCTGTGCTCTGGAAACTGCTTCTATTGCCCAAGTCTACATGCAGCACTGCCCAACATCACTGTGCTCCGGCAACTACGTCCATCACCGGAGTCTACGTGCAGCTCCCACCCAGGCCACGATGCTGCACGCCTATCACTGCCGCCATCGCTAACGCTGCGCTCCTGGCGTAAAAGCACAACACTGCCTAGAAAGCCTGCAGAAGTGCCAAAACTGCCCAGAAAGCTCAACAAAGTTTTTTTTTTTATGTGGAAGGAAATTTTAAGAGATTTTGAGGGAGAGAGTGAGGATGATGAAGATGAGGGAAAGAGTGATGATCATGAACAAAACAGTAAGGGAGATGGCCAAGAAGAAAGAAATAATGGCCAAAAGCAAAACAGTTAAAGTAGTGATACAGATGATGGTCAAATAAGCCAAAGAAATGGGTCTCCTGATGAAGAAAATGACACTGAGAACACTACAGCAAACAGTGGCAAGGAAGCGAAAGAAAGCCATGACAGTGACCAAAATGACAAAGGCAACCCACAAATAGATTTTAAAATTCTTTTCAATAAGCAAGGAAATGATGAAAAAGGGCCAAGTAATGAAGACAATAAACAGGGTAGTGAAGAAAATATCAGTCAAAGGGACTCATCAAATAAAGAAGGGAATGATTCTCACAGTGACGACAAGACCAATGAAGGCGCCCAAAGCAGCGACCCTACAAACAATGCTAATAGTGGTATAAAGAGTGATATTTGACAGTGAACACAATGTGTCGAATGATGAAGAGAAGGATAGTCATGAAGTTGGAAATGTACCAAGAAATGATCAAGGCACCTCTTACATTGCAAAGGAGAATGACTGGGCACTATGAACGAAGAAACCACTTTGTAAGGGAAAAACTCAAAACTGCCCAAAATGAGGGCCCGGCACCAAAAGATGAAAAATACCAAGCTAGGCTTAGTATTTTGGCCCAATATTTTCTACAGGTCTCCAAGGACCCATGAGGCACCTACCTACCAAATTTGAGGAAATTTGAACAATTTTTTATTTTTTGCAAAATTTTAAGCCTAGGAGCGCAGCACCCTGGGTGCTACACTTTTTCCTAGAGCACTTTCAGAGGGAGCAGCTCACATTTTTGGATTCCCCATCATGAGAGTAGTATTCTCACCAATTTTCAACTCAATTGGAGTTGTTTTGGTCCCCCAAAAGGGTCAAAAACACCCATTTTCACCTTTCTGCCCTCTTTTTTGAGCAGGTGATGCGCTCCTGGAAGCTTTGACTTTTTCCACTTTTTTGGCAACTTGTAGAGGTAATTTTTAGGAAAAAAAGGTAGATTTGGAAATTATACATCCACATATTTCCAACGGGCCATCACGGAGCCTTTTCCAACATTGGGAAGGCCTCCAAAACTCTGTTGCAAAACGACCTTTTTTGGTGCTGCACGCCTGGAAAATTTTCAAAATTTGAGATAGGGTGCTGCGTTCCTGTGTGGTGACTGAGAAAATTTGTGTTAGGAAAGTTCTATCATGCATGTCAGAGCCTAAAAGTCAATTTTTTTGCTATTTTGGTCCGGAAAATATATTTTGGAAGATATTTTGTGCCTTGGACCTTGCAAGGCCTCAAGGACAAGTTAAGATATCTATTTTTGGCCAATAGGCTTCTAGATGCTCTAGTGAGCTCTCTTCCTCCTTGCTTGTTATATAAGATATGAGGATTCATTGTAAGCAATTGGGACTTGATGTGTTATAGAGAAATACATGGTTTATGAGCTTGGAGAAGATATGTGGTTTTATGAAGTGAATGAATGACTTGTGTGGCTTGATGTTGGAGAAGCTTGCTTGCAGGATTCCATAGCTTGGTGAATGGTGATGATTTTCTAACTTGTTAGTGTTTTCTTGTCCTCATTTTGTTTTAGTCTGCTTGTTTGCTATAGATCATAAAAGTATAGGTTGAGATATGCTCATGGAAGCACCTCAAACCTCCTGCATGTTATAGTTTTGATGTTTTCTTCTTTTAGTTCATCTCAAGGAATTATTGACTGATCCTTAGGCCCACTAAAAATTGTTCTTTGTTTCATTAATGATTAGTATGTTAGCTTATAAATATGATTCATGGTATTCCCTGCTTATTTAAAGTTTTCAAAAACTTATTGTGAATATTTTATATGGAATATTGATTGATTAGGTTAATACAAAGAGGTCTTGTTTCGATCTTGCCCTTTGCCCATGCTCATCAACTTGTTTTAGAGTTCCCGATATTTTGATATATGTTCTTTAGGAGTTCCCTCTCCATATATTGAATTTTTTGTTTATCTTATGTGTTTTCTAAAAAAGCTGAAGGTGGATTTCTAAAGTTAGGAGTTCTAATGCTTCTATGTACCACTGGATTGTTCATCTTGTATGTTTATCAGTTTGAGTATTGCTCATGGAGATTAATGGTTTGCCCTACCTCATGAGTTATTGCTTCAAATTATAGACGTATAAGACCTCTTATTCTTTTCACAAAACTTAATGTTCGTCACACCATCATACATCACTTTAAGGATCCACTCACCATGTTAAATCAGCCCTGCAATACACTCTGTTTCATCATTTAGAAACCCTTGAATTCATCTGACCCCATATCCCTATTGATTTTAAATTCTCTCATTCCACCTATCCCACTTGATCATCTTACCCCAGCCCAAAATAAACAAACAAAACTACACTTAACAACTAGCCTAAAATCAATCATCCGAAGCAAACAAGTTCACATCCTTCACACAATAAAGAGAGCCCTCTCTGAGTCTAGGAAGGCTAAGTCCTAGGACTCCAAAGACTGGTCTGATGTTACCCTGTCATTTGGTTGGCCAATTTTCCAAATCATGGGACCCTAACATAATGGCGATCAGGGTGGGACCCTTTGAGTTCATAAAAATCTAAATACCCCTTAGGAATCCAGAATCCCTTCATCAAATAGTATCCTATGATTTATAGCTACCTCATCACTATCACTAACACAATAGTGGTTATGATGCAACCTCTGATCTCAGTGACAAAGTAAGTATCCCTTAGGACTTCAAAAACCTTTGCCAAATCATAGAGAACTTAACTGATAGCCTAAGAGTAGAATCTAGCTTTTTCACCATCTTAGAAAATTGATGACTCCGCTATAGGACACTCTTACAAACCTTCGAGCTACATATAGAAACTCATAAAACCCCAAAAAATTTCTAGATTGGATTTTTGTCAGTATTGGTGGTGGATCATAGAAAACATCTCTTCAAAACAACTAAAAATATCCACCTAGCGACTCCACTAGCCTCCAGTAGGCCTACTACTCCACTAAGTTCTCAAAAACCCCTTTGGGAATGCATTGAGCAATCCCAATCATGCTGATGGTGGAAAAAAAAGTTCAAATATTCTACCTACCGACTCCACAACCCTCAATAGACCATAAGACTCCACTGGTAGAGAACTCTAGACTGGTTAAAAAAAAAATCAGTGACCCTTTCTTATTTACAACATGGATCCAAGGATACAAAAGAGATATGCTCCAATGAGTAGAGATCATATCACTGGGTTCCCTCACAAAATGCCTGAAATAAATTGGAAAAAAAACCTACCTATATTTCAAGATGAAAAGGCTGATGACCCCTTGTTACACCTCATCAAATTTCATATACAAATATGGAGGTTAAAAGTTGAATGGCACGAGGACTGCCTCATGAAAATGTTTATGGAAACATTATAAGGTAAGGCGAGAAATTGGTATGAATGGCTAGAACCTAGCATCTTGTTTTCTTTGAAGGATTTCCACAAGGTATTTTATAAACACTATATAGGTTATTTTCCATCTCTATCATTGGCTGAAAATTGTTGTGATCAATTTGAAGACCCCATACAACACCTTCTAAACATTGATAAAGATTTAGGAAATTAGCATCATGAGGATCTATTAGAGGAGATTCATGCTTTTCATACTCAAGATAACTATCTTGACAACCAAGAAGAGTTGATTGAGGATGAAATCCATCAAAAAGTGAGAGAAGATCTACAAGATCTCTCTGAGGAAGCTCAAACAAATGACAATCCATCTTCCCTTTTGTGTAAGGTACAAGAGGACATTCAGCCACAAGATCAACCTCCAAAAAAGAAAGAAAAAAATTGTTTCCCAATTCAAAGGAAACAAAAAATGCCTCCTCCTTTAACCAAAGAAGAGATAGATCAGATGTTAGGACTACAACCAGCCTCTGAACCTTTATATAAGGAAAATATTCCTGTTTATTCCACTACTGCCTTACCTACTAAATAAATTTTTCATAAAGAAACAGAGGAACAGATTGATGTTGAGTTTGTAATACCTCCTCAAGAATACATTCATCGTTATGAGAAGTCACACAAGGAAGAGAAACATCATAGGTCTATCCAGAGAAAGACACCTCCCCTTTTAACTAAATAAGAAATAAATCATATCCTAAGCAACCAGCCAGCATCCAAATTTTTATGTAAAGAAGATAGGTCTATGTGTTCTACTGCTGACCTATATACTGATGCATTTTCTCATACAGAAACTGTAGAAAAAATTGATGTTGATAATTGACTACCTTCTCAAGAAGACCTGGTGTAGAAAATTCTCATACTCATCAAGAGAGTGAATCACAAACAGAAATCATCTCACTAAATCAGGGCATACCAGGATTGCTTGAAGACAGCCTAACATTGCATTCCGAAGCTACCAAATCAGATAATCATAAAGAGGGAGAAGAAACTCTTCCTCAAAAGGATCCCAAGGTTATTCAAGTAAAGGAGGGAGTAATCCTAAATGAAGTCTATTTCTCAAATCCTCTAGGCTATTTATTATTCGAAGACCCCTTTGTTGTTTCCTTAGAGGCCTTTAAAGAGGGAGTAAAACATGCCAGGGGCAGTTTTTGGCAGACCTTAAAGAAAATTTGGGGTGATACTATTTAGAGGAAGACAAAGTGGGAATGGCCTGCCAGCATACCTAAGAGGTGGAACAAAAAGCAATCATCTAGGCACTTGCTTGATTGGCTATACTGGAAAATAAAGTTCACCAAATGAATCTATATTATGTATAGGTTAGATTAGGATAGATAGATAGGTATGCAAAATAAGCTCAGTCTTGTGAGCATCTTTTTAGTTCTAGATTGTTTGGAAAAAACAAAAAAACAAAAAAACAAAGAAAGGTAGAAAAAGAGGGCAGATTTGAAAAGTGGTACAGCCCCATACCCAAAAAATAGTAATACTGAAAGTGTGCAAGCCTAAATGCCACTACTTGTTCTGAAAGAAGGTCTTATTCAATCATCTAGCCTAATCATGGTTGAACATGTTTTCAATTTATTTTTGATAAGTTAGTGAAAGAATGCTAGTGTTACACATCATTTTGTCACCGTCCCTGCAATCCCTTGTCCCATACATTGGAGGACTATTCCTGTGACCTATGAACAGTAAAATGTCCTGAAAACACCTTAATGGCATCCTTCTGCATAAGGACAAGAATTCTCCTGAAGAACAATTCCTCTGGAAAACCCTAAAAATCCATGTTTTGGCATTGGCGCGGGTAGCCAGTTCATCCCTCGCGCCAATGGGGAAAAAGCACACTAGTGGGCGCGCCAGTTGGCGCTCTGTCCCTATGTCATGCCTGCGCCAAACCTTTTAAGGAATGTTTTTAACAATAGAAGGCAGAATTTTGGTTCTAACAACTTCAGAACGGATCACCAAAATGAGGTTGGGTTGTTTGCCTCCAGATCTCCCTGATTAGGAAGTGGTTTTCCACCTCTCATGGAACCTTCCTAAGAGATAGGACTCTTCCCCATGATTATAGGGAGCCTAACCTCTCCTTCTCCCTCTATAAAAGCCTGCCCTCTCTATTTGCTAGCTAGCTGAAATTGTGGGAAGAAAACTATAGCTGGGTGACTATTGAGAGCAGAGCCGAGGAGAACCTGGTAAGAGAAAGAGCTTTGTCTAGATTCCCGATAGGCTTTGTTGAGACACGCTCCACTGCAAGCCTCGCCGAAGGAAGATCATAGCGTCAGAGAATTTGGTTGTAATCTCCCTTTTTTTCATCTTTAATATAAGCGACTCTGATTTTGGTTCCATTCGTGTGTCTACTCTTTTATGTAATGCAACGAATTATATCTTCTCTGACTGATATATAGTTACATGCTTTAAGTATTACATTGTATGTCGTCATTTCTCTGCATGTGTACAGGTCTCCAGACATGGCGAATGGAAGGACTGTGATCTGTCAGGCTAGGGAAGAAGAGCACCGCTTCTTCCTCGACAACAACAGCATGGGATTTGAGGTAGGTTACTTATCACGATCTTTGTCCTTCTTGTAACTAGGAACCAACGTCATTGCGTGTTTTGATTGTTTCTAGACCCACTCTAGGGCTAGTGGGATCTCCTCTGTCCGCAGAGGGGATTTACCACCTCAACAATTTGGCGACTCCACTGGGGATAAGTGGGAGTTAGTCCTTCCTCCTTTGGGTTATTTTTTTGGCTTTTGATTGGTTAGTTTGCTTGTCTGGTTCGCCTTCCTTGGTGTTAAAACCCTTGTTCAGCCCCCAGAAGACCAAATCCAGTCTTTGTTTGTCCTTTTTTCATCTTTTTCTAGGGTAAACTAGCTTGGCACGGGTATACTCTTGACAGTCACGCCAACTAGCGCTGGTTGCTAGTTAGGCCCCCACGCCAACCCCTGTTTGGCGCAGATTACAGCCAAACAGGTGCGCCAGCCCTGCTTGGTATTAGGGTTTGCCTCTTCTTAGGCTTTCTGAGCTTGAATTTTGGTCCTGGTTCATTTTTTATGTTTGCTTGAGTGCTTTGAAGTCTTTTTTTACTATGATTAGCCCCTGTCCTCCTGTTTTTCACCTTTTTCAATCAGTTTTTCATTCTAGCCCTAGGGCTTCTAGGTGCTTCAGTGTGCTGAGCCTCCTGTGGGAGTTTTGGGTCTTTGATTTCCCGATCAACTTCGTTTTTGCTTCTTTGCATTCATCTTGCTGGATTCCATTGAATCATTGCGTTAAATGAGTGATTTTCCTCTCTTTTGTTCATTTTCACTTTGTGTTACTCCAAGTCTAGATTACACGGTTTGATTGAGTCTCTTTCAAGATGCTTCTTCGCTTTGAGGAATTTCATCATCAGATTGAGTCTTGATTGTGTGCATTTGGATTGAGTGAACTTGTTTGTTTTAGCTCTCTCTTTGTCATTTATCGAATTGATTTTTTCATTAGTTTTTCATTCATTTAGTGCATTTGCTCTAATATATTGAAAAATACAAAAACAAGATCTTTTGCATTTGGATTAGCGTAGTGAAAATTGAAAGCTCTTTCGCATTACTAGTGTTATATAACTCTAGGGAAAAGTTTTCTAATTTCATTAGCTTGCATTGGAAACGATAGTGGATGTTTTTTGTGTGTTAATTTTGTTGTCATTTGAAAGCTCTCAACTCTCCCATAGATAGCTCTTCATTTAACAAAATGATATTTTGTGGCATGTAGTTTGCATCTAGAGGTTTTATGAGATCCAACAGTCGATAGGGCCTTGAAATTGAAACGTAAATTGAAGATCAACTTTAAAATTTACTGAATTAACCTAAGGAAGAATTGAAACCTAACGAAACATTTTTAGTGGTCTAGGCTAGAGACGTGTTCTAGCGTCTTTAAACCTAACAGCTGTCACTCGCCATCTGGCTTCAGACAGCAATAGTACGGACTTGTGCTCCCCGTACCGTCACGTATATAAAGGGAGACCCCATTAGGTTGCAAATCCTTTATCCATAGGAAGCCGAGTCTGTCGCCTCTTACCCGTGATACACCGAACACAACATTTGGGGAGATTACCTGCACGCACGTCAAGTCCTTGGTTGATTTCTCTTTCATTTCATAACCAAGGTGTATATGGCAGTTCATAGGAAATTGGTACACCCTTTTACCTAGACTACCTGAGTAGTTATTTTTGGTCTTTACTGACTCCATAAATTTGAAAAGATCATCGAGATCTTGTCCTTTCAAGATCGTGTCCAACCTGAAAGCAATAGAGTCACCTTTTGCTTGTTTCTCAACTCTTAAAATATGAAACAACAGAGTCTAGTTTCAATGTTTTAAAAATTAATCGCCCACGAAATATTCCTGGTTAGAATTTTTGTCCTTAGTGTTTTGTTTCAAGGTCGTTTCCGATGGCAACTTTCCCGGAGTTCACCAACCAAATAATCCCTTCCGATGGGAATCTTGGTCCTTTTCCTACTTTTGGAAATGTTGGTGCTCCTTATATGGCAACGTTGTCCCTTCCTGGGTTAACTGTTGGGTTGCATGTTTGGTTTTTTTCAACCTCTGTGGTCCCAAATGTCCTGGCTACTGTTCAATCAATTCCTCCGCTTGAACAATGCCATGTTGATTCCAAGGTGGATCTCTCCCCTTCTTCACCTATTTATGAGTCCTCCTCTTCTACTTCGCCTGGTGAAAGTTTGGATTCGAGTAACCTGGTGGCTAAGAAGAAGAAGAAGAAGAAAAAGAAGAAGAAGTCTGATAAGAGAGAGGCTAAGGCTACAGCTACTGCTTCTAAAACATCTGCTCTTGATGAAGCTTCCAACCTTCCATGGAAATTTAAGTTCCCTTGCATGTTGTGCCAGGGAAACCATCTTCTTCAAGATTGCACTGGAATTCCCAAGGTGCTCGAAGTGTGGTCCAACGGTCGTCTCTCATTGCCTTTGGCTTCCGGGAGTCAGGTTGGGGGCACGTCTTCAGCTAGTACTGGTAAGACTCCTAAGAGGTAGGGTAAGCTTACCAATCCCTGTAAGTTGTGGGAAGGGCACCATGCCATTCACCTTTGTCCATATATGGATGAAGCCAAGATATTTTTGGACAGCTTGATTGTTTTTGTACCTTGCCTTCTGGATGGTTATAGACAGCTTTCTTTGAGTCCTTCACCAGTTGATTCAACGATCACTCAAGAGTCATCCTTGCTTGATCCCGCTCCCCCAGAAATTCACCATCATGAATCCATCCCTGACCAACCATTGGTCGTGGGATCGGTTGAGATGGCCCCGTCTGCGGTGCACCAGGTCTTTTCCGTTGAGAGTGGATCTCACATCCCTCATGTTCTTCTTGTTTCTTCAGATTCCTCGGACTTGGAGAAAGATTCTCCTGTCCCTATATCTCAGGAACTACTCCTTCGCCTCCCATGATGGAGGTCCCGGAGGATACTCCTTCTGCCTCCATGATGGAGGTGTCGAAGGATGCTCCTTCTTCTCCCGTAACACCAGGGGAAGATCATCTCGGTTTTATGGTATCCCCTCCAAGTAGTTTAGTCACTTCCTTCGATTGGGGTCGATTTGTAGGTTATCGCCCTCCTTCTTATGTGCCCTTTGAGATCACGGTATAGGCCTCCCATCTGGTCGTACCCAACACCATTATAGATGAAGGCGCATCTATTAGTATTTTGTCTTCAAATACTTGGCAGGCATTTGGTTCGCCTCCGCTTGTGCCTGTTACCCAGAATATGTTGGCGTTTAACAGAGGAACTAGTCAACCATTAGGGATCCTTCTGAAGTTGCCTATTACTTTGGGAGGGAAAACCGTCCATATGGACGTGATGGTTTTTCCAGGCCCCTTGGATTTTAATTTACTCTTGGGCCACGATTATACTTATGCCATGGGAGCACTTGTCTCCTCCCTCTTTCGTGTGATGTGTTTTCCGCACCAAGGTCGGATAGTGATCATTGATCAGCTTTCATTCTTTGGTCCTAACATGATATTTGGTCCACCAGCATCCCTTCCGGGTCTTTATCCACCAGTTGTATCTTCCCTGCCACAAGTTAATTATGTGGCTACTTGTCCTGTGCCCGCATTCAGTGATAGTGTTGTTGTACATCGTGTGTTGGGGGCATTGGGTCCAAACTTCCAAGATGTTTTCCTTCCATCAGACGAGGAACCCTTGGAAGCGATGAATTCTTATTCATTATGATGAGGTCTATTGGAGCATGGTTCATCTGCTTGTGTCAATCTCATTAAAAAATGAAACAAGATTTTTCGAGGATAGTTCATCTTCTATGTCAACCTCGATAAAAAATGAATTAGACCTCCTAAGGATAGTTCTTTTAATGCGTCAACCTCATTAAAACAATGAAGCACTTTCCTGTTTAAGTCGAGTCTTTCTCTGATCTTGTAATTTAAACCTTCACTCCATCTGCCTTTCCTATGGACTGAAGCTTGGGGGGCATGTACCTCGAATTGAATCACCATGCTAGGGGCATGCTTACTTTTCCAAGCATAGTTTGTTTCCGTTTCAAGCTGGTGTAAAAATGAAACCGGTTTCAAGAATAGTTTATCTTTGTTTGAAGCTTGTGTAAAAATGAAACCAACTTCAAGCAGAGTTTCCTAATTTCAAGCTTGTGTAAAAATGAAACCATTCCCATTTTACCTCTTGTGATTTCCATTTTATCAGCCTGTTTTTCCAAATGAACCTTAGTTTTCTCATTCCATCATCCCTATCTTCTTGGCCGATCATATGCCTTCACTTGGTTGTTTGACCCATTCCTGAGGAACCACTGCAATGAGTGGTCTTGTTAGCCAGCCTCTAGAAATTTACCTGTTCTGAGTAGTTCCACCATCACCGGAACCAATTGCTACCCTTTATACCACTCGTTCCTCTAGGAGGAGTCACCTTTCAGCTCTTTTCTGACTCTTTTAAACTAAAAAGATTGCCGAGACGCTTGTCGTTTTAAACTTGTTAAATTGGATGCGAAAAGATATCTACCCAGTATATGTTTACCCCTTTTTCAGGCTGGGATAGATTATTTATGAAAAAGGAATACCCTAGCCTATCGTGACTAGGAGGTTCTCTCAGACATAGTTTTCTACCTTTTCGGATTTGTGAGACTATTTACGAAAAGGGACTGCTGGAGTTTTATTTTCCGCTGTCTTTTCAAACTCTCTAAACATGAAAAGATGTCGAGTTCTTCCTTTTTCAGACTCGTTAAAAACTGATGACATCGGACTCTGTCGTAATGATGTTACTCGAGTTCTTCCTTCCTAGGGCTCGTTAAATGTACTAGGATGGATTTGTCCGAAGGACAAACTTATATCGCAAGCACATGCTATCCCCTTCAAGCTTGTTTTCAAAAATAATTGGGGTACTCGCCAGAAATGATGGGGGAAAATGGAACCAGTATTATAGTCGTGTCGGTAGTATGTCGCTCTTGAACATGGCATTTGTCTGCATTCGTGTCGGGTTGGGGACATCTCATCTTGTTATATGCTTGCCTCCATGGGTTTGGGTAATCCTTTTTGACCACTCATCTGTTCTTTTCCACGTCACCGTGACCTCAGATCCTTTGATGTCAAATACTGCCAAATCCAATGTCGTGTCGCCGATATGTTCAAGAGAAGTTGGCCTCTAAAGTTTTCAACCTCCCTCTGATTCTCTGTTGGTCTTGATTCACAAACATTATGTTCCTCTGTCTCGTGTCGATGATGTGGGAAACATTATGTCCCACCTTCAATCAAGGTCACTTCCTATCGACTTCAGCTCATTATCCAGGAAGCTGATCTAGAGACTCCCTTCAGGTACCTTGGAGCCTGCATGCCTCAATGGCAGTTTCTTCGCATTCAATGCAAGGTTTTCATTATTGGCCTTCGATCGAATGATTCTGCGGGTGTTCGACACCAGCTCACTGTTCACATTCTGTGGATTATACCTCTTGTACCTTGAGAGCCATCGTCATTATTGGTGGTTTCTCTCACGTCTGTTAACGACTTTCATCATTGGTTGGTAATCAGACGATGTTCTTGCATGTTCGACTTCAGCTCACACATTCGCATGCTTGAACTTGTACTCTGTTCGATTCGAGATGGAGCGCAAGACCCTGGATTTTGTCTGATAAACATCCGGGCTACGGATTCTTTGTGGATTATTATGATTTATTACATGACTCATTCAATTGGATGGCTGCGACCATACCTTGGATCCAGGTTTTTGTACACTATATTATGGATGGCTACGCCCATACTACATATCATGTATCAGAGATATCAGTTGTATTTGTATTTGCAGGTTTTCTGACGATAATATTTTCAGTTGGGCATGTTCTCATAAAGCATTTCACCCCTCCCTCTCTCTCAAACCTCATGCTTTAGGGGGCATCTGTTACACAAAATTTTGTCATTGTCCCTGCAATCCCTCATCCCATACATTGGAGGACTATTCTCATGACCTATGAACAGTAAAATGTCCTGAAAACACCTTAATGGCATCCTTCTGCATAAAGACAAGAATTATCCTGAAGAAAAACTCCTCTGGAAAACCCTAAAAATCCATGTTTTGGCATTGGCGCGGGTAGCCAGTTCATCCCTTGTGCCAATGGGGAAAAAGAACACTATTGGGCACACGAGTTGGTGCTCTGTCCCTGTGTCATGCCTGTGCCAAGCCTTTTAAGGAATTTTTTTTAACAGCAGAAGGTGGAATTTTGGTTCTAACAACTTCAGAATGGATCACCAAAATGAGGTTGGGTTGTTTGCCTCCAGATCTCCCTGATTAGGAAGTGGTTTTCCACCTCTCATGGAACATTCCTAAGAGATAGGACTCTTCCCCATGATTATAGGGAGCCTAACCTCTCCTTCTCCCTCTATAAAAGCCTGCCCTCTCTATTTTCTAGTTAGCTGAACTTGTGGGAAGAAAACTATATCTGGGCGACTATTGAGAGCAGAGCCGAGGAGAACCCGGTAAGAGAGAGAGATTTTTCTAGATTCCCGACAAGCTTTGTTGAGACACGCTCCACTGCAAGCCCCGCCGAAGGAAGATCATAGCGTCAGAGCATTTGGTTGTAATCTCCCTTTTTGTCATCTTTAATATAAGTGACTCTGATTTTGGTTCCATTCGTGTGTCTACTCTTTTATGTAATGCAACGAATTATATCTTCTCTGACTGATATATAGTTACATGCTTTAAGTATTACGTTGTATGTCGTTGTTTCTCTACATGTGTACAGGTGTTCGGACGTGGCGAATGGAAGGACTATGATCTGTCAAGCTAGGGACGAAGAGCACCGCTTCTTCCTCGACAACAGCACCATGGGATTTGAGGTAGGTTACTTATCGCGATCTTTGTCCTTCTTGTAACTAGGAACCAATGTCATTTCATGTTTTGATTGTTTCTAGACCCACTCTAGGGCTAGTGGGATCGCCTCTGTCTACAAAGGGGATTTACCGCCTCAACAGTTGGTCAAATTATTCAAGCTTGACTTGTCAAATGGTAGATTAGGTAGAAAGATACTGGTTCCACATGCTTAAATATGAACCAAAGAGAAAAGATAGGGATACCTAACAAATTATGAATCATAGCCCTCATATTTTCTAGGTTTTCATTATACAAAAATAATGTTTGTGTGTAGCTTGTCTCAAATGCCAAAACTCATGATGAATCAGATTGCCTAATCTTGGTTCAATTCATGATTTAAATTTCTTGTCAAATAGCTTAGAGAATGAAGTCTGTCATATTGCTTAATCTTGACAGTCAAATAGAATAGGTAGAGAATCAAAGGATTTCATCAACATAATCTGAGCTCCAAGAAGAAATAAGGTAGAAATAGATAGTTTATTTTGCTTTCAAAAAACGAGAAGATGTCAAGGTCGCTAGTCCAAATGCACCTAAAGAAGAAAAAATTTAGGCAAGTACGTTGGGTAGGTAGAGATGGATTTGAGCTAATCGTGTCTTTCAGATTGTTGAGATCATAGCTTTAAAGCAAGCATCAGCAAGAGAAAAGAGGTAAAAATATGCCCAATGGATGAGGCACTAGTCTCCATCAAGCCAGAGATCTGAAAGTTCTGGATACCTCCTGAAAAGGAGCTGCCCTCCCCAAGTGGAGCCACTGTTATTCATCCATAATTTTCACTATCTGAAGATGACTAAGTTTTGGTTCTATATTTCTAGAAACAAAGTTCATGAACATTGTGGGTTCTAGAAATATCACTACCTTCATTATCCTTAAGATAATTTTTTCAACATTTCATCATCCCATCATGTCAATTCTCAGCTCAACCATCCTAGAAGACCCATCATGGGCTCATGTCACTTAGTTTGCCTTTGTTGTGTCACCTTTGGCCTCATCCCTCTATTTTGTTTTGCCTAACTCCTCCATTGTCCATCTAGGGATTTTAAAGGCATTTTTTTTTTTGGTTTCATGAACTCCATGGTTAAACATCAACAAGGCTTGTATCTTGATGCTCTTACAACTCCTCCAATCCTTAATATACCTTCATAAACACTCCACATCACTCCTATCCCTCAAATTCATCATTTTCCTACCAAAACCTAGTCTATGGCCGCAATTTGATACTTTTTAAGATTAGGCATGTGTTTTTCCCTTTTGGACCCCTTCCATTCACTCAATCCTTGAAATTAAACTTTCCCATACTCCCTAACATCTATCCCTATCCCCCAAAATTTCCCCAAGAATTTAGACAACCCTTAACGCCTTCATTCCATTCCCTCTACAAGGCAGTCCTAAATCCCCTACACCAAACCCTATTTTCCTCTTCCAACTAAGCTAGGGTTTTCTATGAAAAAGAGGCATAAGAGAAGAAGATCCATATGGTAGGTCATATCAGAAATCATGAATCCATACTAGCTCATAAACATCATGCCTCCATCATTTTACAAGAATTCATTCCAAGAGACAAGCCATGTGTCACGCCCTGGGCCAATTTTTATTAAAACTGTGTTTCTGACCAAACGGAGATGAAATTGACAAAAGTGAGAGAGGTTTTTTCCCATAATGGACCCAAGAATAAATACCTCCTTTTGTTTTTACATAGGTGTCATGGTTTTGGAGAAATTTCAAAACTACAGGTGTTATAGGAGAATTTTTGTACTGCTGGAGTGACCTTGGGAAAATCAGGTTTTCTCATAGCTGGAGTATCCAAATGACCTATTTGATGAGTCAAATGACAAGTAGACTCAACCATATTTCCAGTGAGCTATCCTAAGCTCAATTTGGAATTGAGGAAGGCATCCAAAAGTTGTCTGCACCAGCACTCTACATTTCTACACCAACATTCACCACTTTTGACCAGTGTTGGGAGAATCAGTTTTTGGACATGTAAAAGGAAACCAAATGGAAAAAAGGAATTTTTGGAAAATATACTCAACCAGATTTCCAACGAGCTATCAAAGGCCCATTTCTGACATCGGGAAGGCCTCCAAATGCCCACTGCAAAAGGCCATTTTCTACGTTGCGCTCCTGGAAAGTTCAAAAATTCCTAACAGAGGCTCGGGCAAATATTTCATGGTGCTACGCTCCTATAGGATGGTGCTGCACTCCTGCAGCTGCCTCCAGTGAAATTTTACACTGAGTGTTTCACTCCTGTAGGTGGGCGTTGCGCTCTTACGATCTTGCCCGGCGTGTAGAGTGACGCCCAAAACTACGTGCAACCCTGCCCACCATATGCTACGCTCTGGAAATTGCTTCCATTTCCCGACACCGCATGCAGATCTCGCCCGCCAACGGTGCTCTGCTCTGGAAACTACTTCCATCGCCCGACACCACGTGTAGCTCCCACCCGCCAATGGTGCTACGCTCCGGCAACTGCTTCCGTCGCTCGAGTCTGCATGCAGCACTGCCCAACGGCACTGCGCTCCGGCAACTGCTTCCATCACTCGAAGCTGCGTGCAACTCTCGCTCGCCAACGGTGCTGCACTTCGACAACTACTTCCATCGCTCGAATCTGCATGCAACACTTCCCAACGACGCTGTGCTCCGGAAAATGTGTCCATATCCCAAGTCTACGTGCAGCTCTCGCCCAGGGCACGACACTGCGCGCCTGTCACTGCCCCCATTGCCGACGCTGCGCTCCTAGCGTAAAAGCGCAGCACTGCCCAGAAAGCCTGCAAAAGTGCCAAAACTGCCTGAAAAGCTCAACAAAGTTTATTTTTTGATGTGGAAGGAAATTTTAAGATATTTTGAGGGAGAGAGTGAGGATGATGAAGATGAGGGAAAGAGTGATGATCATGAACAAAACAGTAAGGGAGATGGCCAATAAGAAAGCAGCAATGGCCAAAATAAAAACAGTCAAAGCAGTGATACAGATGATGGTCAAATAAGCCAAAGCAATGGGTCTCCTGATGAAGAAAATGACACTGAGAACACTACAGTAGACAGTGGCCAAAATGACAAAGGCAACCCACAAATAGATTTTAAAATTCTTTTCAATAAGCAAGGAAATGATGAAAAAGGGCCAAGTAATGAAGACAATAAACAGGGCAGTGAAGAAAATATCAGTCAAAGTGACTCATCAAATAAAGAAGGGAATGATTCTCACAGTTATGACAAGACCAATGAAGGTGCCCAAAGCAGTGACCCTACAAACAGTGCTAGCAGTGGTATAAAGAGTGATATTTGACAATGAAAAAAATGTGCCAAATGATGAAGAGAAGGATAGTCATGAAGTTGTAAATGTACCAAGAAATGATCAAGGCACCTCTTACATTGCAAAGGAGAATGACTAGGCACTATGAACGAAGAAACCTCTTTGCAAGGGAAAAACTCAAAACTGCCCAAAATGAGGGCCCAACACCAAAAGATGAAAAAGACCAAGCTAGGATTATTATTTTGGCCCAATATTTTTTACAGGTCTCCAAGGACCCATGAGGCACCTACCTACCAAATTTGAGGCAATTTGAACATTTTTTTTGTTTTTTGCAAAATTTTAAGCCTAGGAGCGTAGCACCCTGGGTGTTGTGCTTTTTCCTAGAGCACTTTCAGAGGGAGAAGCTCAAATTTTTTGATTCTCCATCATGAGAGGAGTATTCTCACCAATTTTCAGCTCAATTGGAGTTGTTTTGGTCCCCCAAAAGGGTCAAAAACACCCATTTTTTCACCTTTCTACCCTCTTTTTTTGAGCAGGTGCTGCGCTCCTGGAAGCTTTGAAATTTTCCACTTTTTTGGAAACTTGTAGAGTTATTTTGTGGAAAAAAATGTAGATTTGAAAATTATACATCCACAGCTTTCCAACGGGCCATCACGGAGCCTTTTCTAACATCGGGAAGGCCTCCAAAACTCTGTTGCAAAAGACCTTTTTTGGTGCTGTGCGCCTGGAAAATTTTCAAATTTTGAGACAGGGTGTTGCGTTCCTATATGGTGACTGAGAAAATGTGCATTAGGAAAGTTCTATCATGTATTTCAGAGCCTAAAAGTCAATGTTTTTGCTATTTTGGTCCGGAAAAGATATTTTTGAAGATATTTTGTGCTTTGGACCTTGCAAGGCCTCAAGGACAAGTTAGGATATTTATTTTTGGCCAATAGGCTTCTAGATGCTCTAGTGGGCTCTCTTCCTCCTTGATTTTTATATAAGCTATGAGTATTCATTTTAAACAGTTGTGACTTGATGTGTTATAGAGAAATACATGGTTTATGAGCTTGGGGAAGATATTTGGTTTTATGAAGTGAATGAATGACTTGCGTGGCTTGATGTTGGAGAAGCTTGCTTGCAAGATTCCATAGCTTGGTGAATGGTGATGTTTTTCTAACTTGTTAGTGTTTCCTTGTACTCATTTTGTTTCAGTGTTCTTGTTTTCTATAGATCAGAAAAATATAGGTTGATATATTCTCATGGAAGCACCTCCAACCTCCTGCATGCTATAGTTTCGATGTTTTCTTCTTTTAGTTCATCTTAAGGAATTATTGGTTTCTCCTTAGGCCCACTAAAACTTGTTCTTTGTTTCATGAATGATTAGTATGTTAGATTATAAATATGATTCATGGTATGCCCTTCTTATTTAAAGTTTTCAAAAACTTATTGTGAAGCTTTTCTATGGAATATTGATTGATTAGGTTAATACAAAGAGGTCTTGTTTCGATATTGCCCTTTTCCCATGCTCATCAACTTGTTTCAGAGTTCCCGATAGTTTGATATATGTTGTTTAGGATTCCCCTCTCCATATATTGAATTTTTTTTTTATCTTATGTGTTTTCTCAAAAAGCTGAAGGTGGATTTCTAAAGTTAGGAGTTCTAATGCTTCTATGTACCACTGGATTGTTCATCTTGTATGTTTATCAGTTTGAGTATTGTTCATAGAGATTAATGGTTTGCCCTAAATCATGAGTTATTGCTTCAAATTATAGATGAATAAGACCTCTTAGTCTTTTCACAAAACTTAATGTTCATCACACCATCATACATCACTTTAAGGATCCACTCACCATGTTAAATCGGCCCTGCAATACACTCTGTTTCATCATTTAGTCACCCTTGACTTCATCTAACCCCATAGCCCTATTGATTTGATAATCTATCATTCAACCTATCCTACTTGATCGTCTTACCCCAACCCAAAATAAACAAACAAAACTACACTTAACAACTAGCCTAAAATCAATCATCTGAAGCGAACAAGTTCACATCCTTCGCACAATAGAGAGAGCCCTCTCTGATTCCAGGAAGGCTAGGTCCTAGGACTCCAAAGACTGGTCTGATGTTACCCTGTCATTTGGTTGGCCAATCTACCAAATCATGAGACCCTAACAAGGCCAACCTGCCCTGCAGGGACAGCCTGTCCAACCTCAGCAGCCAATTCAACCTGCTTAACCTACTCAACAGCCGGTTCAACTTGTTCAACCTCCTCTATAGGGAAAACCTGTTCAACCTGCTCTGAAGGGAAAACCTGGTCAACCTCAAGGCACTACTTACCCTCCTCAAGGTCAATCTCAGACGGTATATAGTGCGCCCTAAGGTTTCAATTATTATCCTCAAGGTCAATCCTAGATGGTGTATAATCCACCTCAAGGCAATGGTTACATTCCACAACAAAATCCATATGTTTCTCAGCAAGGACCTCAGTGGTATGCTCATAATAAATATCCTGGTCCTCAACCCTTGTATGGGCATAACTATCAGACTTATAACCCCTATGGACAGAATAATCTGGGACAAAACATATGGGGGCAGAATTTCTCTCAACCCATGTGGAATGTTAACATTGGTCTTTATCAATGACCCTCCATGCATTTTAATCCTCAATTACCGTTTCTCGATACATTGGAACTGCCTGGTGTGTCAAAGTTGACGAACGATATGATCCTTCATAACCTGTATTGGCCTCCAGTTCCAGCCAAAATTCCTAGCAATTGTACCAAGTTTGAGGGCAAGTCCAGAGAAGACCCCCAAGTGCATGTTATGACATACCATCTTTGGTGTTCCTCTAACTCTTGGGTAGATGATTCTATCTGAATCCGTCTTTTCCAATGGACTCTTACTAGTGCCGCTGCCAAGTGGTACATCGAGTTATCTCGTGGTATATTCCAAGATTTCAATTCTTTAGCCATGGCGTTTCTCACGCACTTTCAGTTACCGGCTCAGTATGAAACTGGGACGCACCTCCTCACATCCTTGAAGCAAGATTGAGCTACTCATATCTCGGATCATATTCATGAATGGAGGCGTTGTCATCACTTGATCAAGTTTAAAATCCCTTATCAGCTTCTAACTAATTGGTTTACTACCTCCTTCGTTGCTCTGATTGCTAAGGACATTGTGATGGGGGCACGTGTTACTGAGGAACATGCCATTACTCGTGCCCAGTACCTTGATCTTGTGTACTCTCAGTCTGGCACGTTGTATGATCTCTTGCCTAATGTTCCTAGACCTGGAACTTCCAAAGCACCGGCGATGCCATTCGTCGACGATATCATCAGTTTCGTGTCTCAAACTTCTCGGAAGTCTTATCCTCCAAATCTTGGGAAGAAAAAATCTACTCCTTCCAATGATACTGCTTCTCAGCCAACCCCAAATTCTAGTAAAACCGTGGAAGTGAATGCCGTTTAGGCCAATCTAGTGGATAAAACTTCCAAGGGTAAAAATAAGGGTAAAGGTAAGGTCAAAGCCGATACCCCGAAACAGGATTCTCAGAAATCTCGTGCTGATGCTGGTTCATAGCATAAACCGAAGTATCCTTGCTTGATTTGTGATGAAGAGCACTACACCAAGGACTGTCCTCGATGGGCTAAAGTGAGTCGATTGCTCAAAGGAACCCAAGGAACTCCGGTTGTTCTCAAAGAACCGTTTCTATCATAGCAGACTCATTTGGTAGAGAAACCTCAGTCCTCTGCCCCATTTGGCTCTCAAGTTTTCATGATGAACGGTTCTGCATACATTTCCATAGCTACCTAGTCGAAAGATTATACCAAACCACATCTGGAAACAGGGAAAGAGATCGTTGATGGTCCTCCTCCTCCACCTGCTTCTGGTCCTCTTCAGATTGAAAGGCCCAGTACTGAGCCCGTTGTACGACCACCTTCCAAAGGTGTACTCCGTAATCCTTCTTACAATCCAAACGCCCGTGCTGCTCAACATTACAGTATTGTTAAGGATTTGGATCAGACGCCATCTATGATGTCTGCATTATAAGTACTTCAAAGTTGTCTGTCTCAATGGAAGGCTTTTATATCTGCAATTGGTGGGAGTGATCCTATTGATTCAAGCCTTATCACTTTCAACTTGGAGAATTTCATCCCATGTCTCCCTCACCAGCTTGTGCTCATTATCCAAGTTTGGATTAATGGGATGACTGTACATCGAGCAGTCATAGACGAGGGTGCATCTACGTGCATCATGTCATCTGCCTGCTGGAAGGCCATCAGTTCTCTAGCCCTGAATTCATCTCCAAATTCTCCAGAAGCATTTGATGGAAGAGAATCTAAACCTCTCGGTGTTATCGCTAGTTTACCGATTACTATAGAAGGGAAAAAATTCAACGTTGAGGTTGAAGTAGTTGACGCCAAGCTCAATTACAATATTCTCTTCATTCTATAATATCCCCAAATGGGAATGCAACAATAATAAAAGATTAATGCAGAGAAATAACACAGATCATCTAAGTAAGAGTAGGAGGAAAATATGGAGGCTCAATATTTACATCTACATCAGCAAATCAGATTGATATTGAATCCCATAAGATGTACAATAGGAAATAGAAGACTTTTACATGAAGAAATCCTCAAAATGAGGTGCTGCAACCATGTATTATGACTGAAAAGAGCTTGACAATGTTATTCATATTAGCTGCAACTACTGTTGATTACACTTCAAATCTAGAGCGGATCTGTGTACAAAAATTTAGATCTATATCAAATCTGTACACTAGATAGGCTCTTATTCAATTCCCCCTTGGGGTTTTCAGCAAAAGATGAGGTACAAGGAGTAGATCTGAGATCTAATGCTGCAGATCTGCAGAAATATTCATAAATTATATGACATACAGATCAGATCTGAAATATACAATATGAATATCCCCTCCAATGGATCTCAAATGTGAAGGGCAGATCCCCAACACATGAAAACCAATCCTCCAAAATGTGTGCCAAAAGACCTTGCAACAGTACCCACACATATAACACAGTTCTGGAAGCAAGACTGCATTGTAGGCTCTAGAACATATTTGGCCTGATGCCAAGATCTGAAAATGTAGCTCCAATGATCGAATACTCCCTTTCCAATGGGACAGAAGCCTTCCCTACTAAAAAGAGGCACTAGATTGGCCTAGATTTGAGTAGATCTAGACTCCACTTGCTGCAGCTTTCAAAGACAAACAAACCCTCAACAGGAACTGCATTGTAGTTGGAAGAATAATATTGGCCTTCAGCCAGATAGTGGACAAGGAATGCAAGTCTCTTCCAAGAGGTCTCTCAAGGAAAGAGGTGGGATTTCCGCTCAGGAACACCCAGTGCTAAACAACACTCTTCACTGCTAAACAGCAAGGAGACTGAGATATTTCTAAATAGACAAAATCTTTAGAAATAACATAATCATAAACAACCTTCTCATGCTACCATCCTCTTCCTTTTATATGTTGAGAGCTTGCAAAATCCTAAACCATCTCAATGGAATAGCTCCTTTCACATGACCCATCTCCATCTAAAACTGTGTTGTGCCTTAATGATGGCCACTCCTCTAAGACAACGTTGTAGATTTGGTCATGGTTGACCCAGTCAAAAGATTCAACCCCTTTCACCCCTAAGGGTGCTCATCTAAATAGCCCAGATTTAGCCTTGTTCACACGTGGCATTGATTTATTTATTGTTTTAGGTGTTTTATGATCCTCCTTTACACATTTATTCATGAAACAGAAAAATGAAACAAAATTGAATATTCCCATTTGCTTAGGACTAATTGGGAATATTACAGTCCACCCCTCCAAAATGTTTCTTGTCCTCAAGCAACTGATAAGGTGAGTGCTGCAACTCTTCTCCTCATCCATTGGTGACACCATCATGTGTTAAGCTTCCTCCATAAGCTAAGTGTTCACCAATCCAACCCTCCATGAATCGTTCCTTCAAATTTCCCATGATATGTACATAGTCCATCCCACAAGGAGTCAATAACTCAAATGAAACAAACATGGTTGGACCAATACTCTCCCTGAAACATGTAGCATAAGATACATATAGATTCTCCATCCCATGTGGTACATACATGCCTCCCATCCTCCCTCCATACATTCCCATAAAAATTACAAGTATATCATCAATGTATGGAAGTAAAACTACATACATACAAATAGAAATTTGAGCATGTGGAGGTGGGTCATAGTCCCACATATGGTACCAGTGCAGTGCATCTCCTGCCTAAATTAGATCAAGATATGGTAACTGGTTTCCCCACCACTTACGTGCTGCCCATGTCATCTCACTATGGCTGAAAGTGTGAGATATATTTGGTGCCTTAGGAAAGCACCCATCATGGTGGAAAATCCCTTTGTTCATCAAGGGAGTGGCCAAATTCAGAAATTTTTGTGGCCCAATGTTGGCCATGAGATTTACATGATTTATTACTCCTTCTTGGAGCCATGGCCTACATAAACATGGTGAAATAATATATATAATCAGAAAATAAAACATGCTCTACATGATCAGATTCTTCACCAACAATACTCCTCCTACAAATAGAGTGGTGCATGGATCTATCTCCTCTCTCAAAAGAAGGAAGAGATAGTTGAAATAACTACCTCATTGATTCATGTTGCTACCCCAACTCCACATAGATCATGCATTCTTGAAAATGCTGATGTAGTTCTTCTTTCAAGCCTTCCCAATCAAAGCTCCTCATGATGATGTTGTAGATATTCATGGAATACATATGGATGAAACATAACTCTTTGCAAGCTCTTTGTAGTAACTTATGCTTGAGCTTGGAGGCTCTAGACAAGAAGATCCTACCATGATGATAGATGACTCCTCCTTGGACTAAATAGCCCTCTTCATGCATCTGTTCATCAAATATCATACAAGTGTGAAGATCTTTGGAATAATCCACCAACATTTTGGATTTCCAATATAGATCTAGATTGCCCAAAAATGACAGCGCTGATGATGTATCAACAGAAATGTCTGTCATGTTTCTGCTCTTCTCCTTGACATATCCCATGCCAAAGGTATGTTTAGGAAGGCCATCCCTTCCATTCTTCTCCTCCCACAGCGCAAAACCAGAAATGATAATGGGTGATGATGATAAGGGAAGCAGATCTCCCTCCTTCTTGAGCTTACCCAAGACTCCCAACGCTGTAGCTTTGTCTTCTAGTGCTCCAATCCCTCCTAGATCTAAGCTTGGAGCATCATGTTGTGAGGTATTCCCCAAAAAACCTGAATGAGGTGGCCTCCCAAGTGGTTTTCCACTAGATAACAGGGTCCCATGCAGAATTCTCATGAGCATGAGAGTTGGGATTGTAATGTCCTTTCTTCCACTGCATAAATCCATCTCTGATTTCTATGTGGAAGTGGTATGTGAGGGGTATGTATGCATTCCTTTTATCATTTGAGATTAACCACTATTCTTTTCCACCCATTCCATTTGCGAAGCCTCCCAATCAGTGGTGACTTTCCCCAATGTAATCAACCATTGAACACCCAAAATCACATTGGTTTCTGGTATGTCAACCACAAAGAAGTGATCAACCAAAGTGTAAGTTCCCATGGTGACTGAAAGAGATGGGACATAGTGCATGCATTGCATTGTTCTATCTCCTGGGACCAAAACAGAGAATCCCTCAAAGGTATCAGTGGGTATTTCTCTCCTCTACACAACATGGGCATCAATGAAGTTGTGGATGGCCCCACTGTCAATTAATACAGAAACCCTTTGATTCAAGATTGAACCTTGAACTCTTAAGGTCAAGTACTTAGGTACTCCTCTCAAAGATGCAAGAGTCCCTCCAATAGGAGAAAATTCTCCATTCCCATCTCCTGATGGTGTTGGATCTTCTCCAGCAGTGTCAGCGCTGTGACCTCTTCTTGGTTCATCTTCTTCTTCTTCCTCCTCAAAATTGGAGAAGACCTCTATGTAATGTGCTTTTCTAGCAACACATCTATGTCCAGGTGCCCATGATTCTTGGAAAGTGAAGCATAGCTTCTTCTTCCTTAGTTCTCTCCAGACTTCAATATCAAGAGGCTTATTATATGAGCTCTCCTTTGAAGGAACATCTTTCTCTTCCTTTCCTTTAGAAGGAAAAGAGGGCTTGTGCTGAAAACTTGCCTTTGCTTTTGGAAAGGCATCTTGAAGGTCTCTGGCTCTCTCAATAGCATCATGCAAGGTAGTGGGCTTGGTATATTTTACCAACCGATGAAGAGGTTCATCTAGACCATTGATGAACATGTACACCCTTCTTGCTGCAGACAAATTAGGAACCATAACAGATAATCACAAAAATTTAGAAATATAAGACTATGCATTACCTGATTGTTTCAACTTTGCAAGGCTCATGAATGGTGCCTCTGGATCTCTTCTGTCAAATCCTTCCACCAGCCTTCTAGTGAACTCTGAAAAATAATTCACATTGGCATGACCCATTGTTGACAAGCCATGGAACCACCAGTCATGTGCTTCACCTTCAAAGTGTAGCGCTGCAATCTTGATAGCTTCCATCTCTGGAAACTTGTTCAACTGAAAGTAGATGTCAAGTTTTTCTACCCATGCTTTGGAAGAACACTTTGATGACCCATCAAATTTGGGTAAAAATAATTTTCCCATAGAGTGATGTTGATCATGATTCTGAGTGAATCCACCCTCTCTATGATGATGCTTTGGTATTCTTTTGTCCTTGAGGTGAAAAAACTCTTGAAAACTCAAATGATCTTTGAATATCTGATTTTGAGATTCATACTCTTCAAAATAGTCTTCAAGGGATTCTTTCTCTTGAAACCCTTCATTTCCCACAACAAAAAAGGTAGGCATGGTGGAGCGTTGGGAAACTTGTGGCTAATGCACTAGTTGATCATTCCAGTGGTGAGACATGCCAACGCTTTCGCTAAGATGAAATCCCTTAGGAGATTCTTTGATTATGTCCAATCTCATCTCTTTGATCTCTCTAGCAAGATCTTGCATGGCTCTCAAAAGGATCTTTGCAAAGTCCTTTCCTTCTTCATCACTTCCAGATTCAGGGGATTTACCCTTGTCTTTATCATCATTTGTGTAATCAAATTTCTTTTGTATTATTTTTAGATACATCTTCTCTCTGTCAGTAAGAGGCTCTTCTTCTTCTGAAGACATATTGGCTTTTAAGAAAGCACAGGCTGTGCCAAGATGATTGCTCTGATCCCACTGTAATATCCCCAAATGGGAATGCAAAAATAATAAAAGATTAATGCAGGGAAATAACATAGATCATCTAAGTAAGAGCAGGAGGCCAATATGGAGGCTCATTATTTACATTTACATCAGTAAATCAGATTAATATTGAAGCCCATAAGATGTACAACAGGAAATATAAGACTTTTACATGAAGAAATCCTCAAAATGAGGTGTTGCAACCATGTGTTATGACTAAAAAGAGCTTGAAAACGTTATTTTTATTGGCTGCAACTGCTATAGATTACACTTCAGATCTATATTAGATCTGTGTACAAAAATTTAGATCCATATCAGATCTTTACACTAGATAGGCTCTTCTTCAATTCCCCCTTGGGGTTTTAAACAAAATATGAGGTACAAGGAGTAGATATGATATCTAATTCTGTAGATCTGCAGAAATATTCAGAAATTCTATGACATACAGATCAGATCTAAAATATGCAATATGAATATCCCCTCCAATGGATCTCAAATGTGAAGGGCGGATCCCCAACACATGAAAACCAATCCTCCAAAATGTGTGCCAAAAGAATTTGCAACAATACCCACACAAATAATGCAGTTTTGGAAGCAAGACTATGTTGTAGGCTCTAGAACATGTTTGGCCTGATGCCAAGATCTGAAAATGTAGATCCAATGATCCAATGCTCCCTTGCCAATGGGATAGAAGCCTTCCCCACTGAAAAGAGGCACTAGATTGGCCTAGATCTGAGTATATCTAGCCTCCACTTGTTGCAACTTTCAAAGACAACCAAACCCTCAATATGATCTACATTATAGTTGGAAGAATAAGCTTGGCCTTTAGCCAGATAGTGGACAAGAAATGAAAGTATCTTCCAAGAGGCCTCTCAAGGAAAGAGGTGGGATTCCCACTCAGGAACACCCAGTGCTAAACAACACTATTCTCTGCTAAAAAACAAGGAGAATGAGATATGTCTAAAAAAAAAAAAAATCAGAAATAACATAATCATCAAAAACCTTCTCATGCTACCATCCTCTTCCTTTTATAAGTTGAGATCTTGCAAAACCCTAAACCATCTCAATGGAATAGCTCCTTTCACATGACCCATCTCCATCTAAAACTGCGTTGTGCCTCAATGATGACCACTCCTCCAAGACAATACTGTTGATTTGGTCACAGTTGACCTAGTCAAAAGATTCAGCCCCTTTCACACCTAAGGGTGCTCATCTAAATAGCCTAGATTTAGCCTTGTTCACATGTGGCATTGATTTATTTACTGTTTTAGGAGTTTTATGATCCTCCTTTACACATTTATTCATGAAATAGAAAAATGAAACAAAATTGAATATTCCCATTAGCTTAGGACTAATTGGGAATATTACACGGTCGCAGTTGGACTCACGCCATGTTTTGCATTCCGTCCACTCTCTTTTTTGTTTTGCGATTTTCGCACGAAGGAAAGATCGTTGCTGTCGATCAGGTGTCTTTCTTCACTTCTTATCTCGAGAACAACATTCCATATGTAGATCAAATTCCTATGCCTTACGAGAGCGTAGGGCCGGGTCTCTTCAAAGATCCTACCCTCATGGGTATTTTTCCTCTTCCTCCACCCAACACTGTTCAGGTTAATATGATCCCAGGTCTGATGATCCGTGGATCATCCCTTCACCTAAGTAGATCGATTCATTTGAAAATTTGATGTCGTTAAGTCCGATCGAGATTGATTATTGTGAACTTATTTCAGCTTCAGAGCCTCCGCCTCCTAATCATGCTCCATTAGACATGTCTCTTGATACTTATTCTCAATCCCCTTGGCTCAGCGATTCAATTCTCCCGATCCCTTGAGAGAGACATTTCCCTCCGATGAGGCCATTGTGGAAACAATGTCTCTTGAGGATCCTCCTTGGGACAATAGTCATCATTGTTCCTCGTTCATGCCTGGCCTTGGGGCCATTTCTACATGTCTTGAGAGGTTCGCTTCTTAGGTTCCTTCTCCTCTGCTTCAAACGCCTATCCTGACACACGAAGTCTTTCTGGAAGGTAACTTGAGCAACATTACATAGACGATGCCTATCGACATTTCTGCCAAATCGGGGATTGTCAAGAACATCCATATTGGGGTTACCTATTCTTCCGATGAGGTTCAGGTCTATACTAGTCTCTTCCACGATTTTCACGATGTTTTCACATGGTCTTACGAAGAGATGCCCGGTATCGATCCAAGTATAGTGGTGCATGAGATTCCTACCTATCCTGGTGCGAAGCCTGTTCGCCAGTGTCTTCATCCTGTGCACCCTAGAAAGGCTGTCGCTATTAAGGGAGAAGTTGAAAAACTTCTTAAAGATGGTTTTATCTATATGATTCCCTTGACATAATGGGTTTCCAATATTGTTCCTGTAGATAAGAAGCAGGGTACCATTCATGTTTCTGTTTACTACCATGAAATTAACCATGCTTGCCCTGAGGATAATTATCCTACTCCTTTTATTAATCAAATCATTGATGACTGTGTTGGGAGTGATATTTTTTCCCTTATGGATGGGTTTTATGGATACAACAATATTAACATTCTTTCGACTGATCAACATAAGACCGCCTTTATCTGTCCTTGGGGTACTTTCGCTTATAAAAAGCTCCATTTCGGTCTGAAAAATGCTGGGGCTACATTTCAGCGAGAAATGTCATATGATTTTCACGATATCAAGTGCATTGTTTAGCCTTATCAGGATGACCTTCCGGCTCATTCGGTTAAGCATAAAGACCATCCTAATAATATCCATTAGATTTTTCTTCGCTCTCGACGCTATAACATCCAGCTCAATCCACATAAGTGCATCTTCTGCGTTGACTCCGGTAGACTCTTAGGGTTTATCATTTCCAAAGACAGGATTCGTCTCGATCCACTTAAAGTTGAAGCTATTTTTAATCTTCCCTCTCCTTCCTCCTTACATCAGCTGCAGAGTCTGCAGGGGAAAGCTAACTTCCCACACCGTTTAATACCTAACTATGCCGAAGTGGCCAAAGGATTAACACGATTATTGAAGCAAGGCATCCCGTTCCTCTGGGATGAGATCATCCAAAAGTATTTCGATGCACTAAAGACAATTCTAGTCAATGATCCTCTAGTGTGTCCTCCAAATTATCATCGTAATTACTCCCTCTATTTGGCCGCCGCATTGAACACGATTGCCATGGTTTTGGCACAAGACGATGATGATGGTGATGAGCATGTCATTTACTATCTGTCTTGTAACCTTCTCGATACTGAGACGCGATATGCACATTTTGAGAAGTTAGTGTTGGCTATTATTCAAGTTGTTCAACATTTTCATCACTATATTTTGTTGCGTATAGTGACTGTGATTTATGATTGCAACCATATGACTTACATATTGAATCATAAATTACTAGGGGGAAAGTACTCAAAGTGGATTTTCATCCTCCAAGAGTTCGATTTAGATTTCACTATCGCCAAGTCGAGGAAGTCATTAGTCTTCGCCGATTTGATCTGCTCTCTCCCTTCCAATTCCACTCCGTCTGGTTCCGAGGAACGCATTCCGGATGACACGTTTTTTTCTGATACGCACCCTCGATCCTTGGTACGGTGATATCATCGTATATCTTCATAATTCTACCTTATGATCTGAGTTGACTAAGGATGCTCGCCGACGCATCCGTCATAAATCGCAACCCTATCGTATAGTCGGAGATACACTCTACCGCAACGGAGTTGATTCCATTCTCCGCTAGTGTTTGACTCTCGAGAAGGCTGAAAAGGCCCTCAATGATTGTCACAGTGACGCCTGTGGCAGTCACATGTCTGGATATGCTACTGCACAGAAATTATTCGTGTCGGGTATTTCTGGCCCACCATCTTTAAAGAATGAATTTTTGCTATCCGTAAGTGCCATGATTTCCAGATCTATCAACGCAAGATGCGCGCGCTGCCTTCCCATCGTCACCCTGTCATTAACGTTGGTCCCTTTTCAAAGTGGGGCATCGATTTTATGACGTGTAACCCTCACTCGGCCAGGGGGGCATGCTTATATCATCGTAGACGTGGCCTACTTCACCAAATGGGCTGAAGCAATGCCTAAAATTACGGTTGATGGTAAGACAACAACACAATTTATATTCAATCATGTCATTTCTAGGTTTGGTGTCCCTCAAGCCATTGTTACCGATCATGGTTCCCATTTTCAGCATTACATGGTGGCGGATTTGACTTCCAAGTTGGGTCTGCATCATGACAACTCAGTGCCATACTACCCTTAGGCCAATGGCCAGGTTGAATCCGTGAAAAAAGTTCTCGTCACTATGCTTCAACATACAATTGGGATGAACAAATCAAACTAGCATCTCATGTTATTTTCAGCTCTCTGGGCTTACTGAACCTCAGTGAAGGATGCGATTGGATTCACTCCATTCCAGCTTGTTTATGGTCTAGAAGCTACCCTTCCAATTGAATGTGAAATATCTTCACTCAAACTAGCTATTGAATTGTTGTCGAATACTTTTCTAGAAGATGAGTGTCTTCTCTATTTGGAGAGGCTTGTTGAAACTCGCTTCTTTGATGCTTTGGTCATTGAAGCACATAAAAATTGGGTCAAAGCTCATTTTGACCAGTCGGTTTCCCCTTGTTCCTTCATAGAAGGAGACCTCATCGTCCTGTATGACCAAGCTCATGATAAGCTGGGGGCAAGAAAATTTCAACCCATGTGGCATGGGCCCTACATTGTTAAATGTGTTTTGCAGAATGGGGCTTATGAGCTTATTTATTATGAATTTCATCCTCTGGATCAACCCAAAAATGGGTTGTATCTTAAAAAATACTATGCATGAGTCATTGGTGCATGTTTTTTGTACATAGGTGTTCTTTTCATTTTTGTACATTTTTGGCTTGGTGTGATTTGCGAGTGTTTTCCAGCTTATTGGATTGTTGCTTATTGTGTAGATGTCTATTACCCCTTATGTCAGTTTCACAGATGGTGCTTCCCGCAGTACCCGGAACCTACCTTCCGCAGCCCAGGTAATTTATGATCCCGCTTGTGAGTTGATAGACCTTCAAGGTATATATCTAGGATTAACTACAAACAATGTTGCTAAATATAGTGTTGTTATTGAACTATTAACTGAGGCCATTACCCTCGACATTCGTGCATTTATTGTTAACCTAGACTCACAGCTTTTTGTTCTTCAACTTAATGGACATTATTCTGTTAGAAAATCTCACATATTAAGGTTATATTTTCATGTTTGTTTGCTGGAAAGACATTTTGATTACATTACATATCAACATATTCCTAAACGAATGAATACATTAACTGATACAGTAGCTAACATTGTATTAGATAGACATTTGCATAATTTGTAAAAAATCATCATCACATGAAAAAATCCATATAGTAAAATATATATATATATATATATATATATATATATATATATATATATATATCGAGTGTTTGCATCCATGTGCATCATAAGTTCAAAAAATATGTGTGTTTCAGTTACATCCTGAGACATCATGTCTCTCAAAAAATATGCAGAAATAAAACCTAGGTGTCTAGTGGGTGTGATGCTCATGATAGCATGTCACTGCCCGTACAAGCCACCTCAACACGTGGTGAACACAATTTGACACCCCTGCAGTGTGTCTCTTGTATGCACGAGGAACATCATAGAATCACGCATAGTCCGAGATCCCATGAGAGATTCTCTCCAAGTTACGTATGATTTCCTCCTCCTCGCCTCCATCACCATGAGGGGCCACATCAAATTCGCAAGGAATCCTCCGCGCTATCGGGGACATACCTGCAGGTCTCTCTGGGCCAACATCTGCAATTACATGGATTAATGTCAGAACATGCATAACACAAAAAAATCATAATACTCATCAAAATAAAAAATGAGTCTTTCCTAGTACTTCATCCCAATCCTCTCCCTCTGGGAGTGGGAGATCTGCATCACCAGTGAAATCCGTGCTAGAGTAGGGCCAGTCCTCCACAAAAATCAGCTTTCGGTGGAACCACTCAAAGAACTCTGGTCTCCAGGACATCTGTTGACCGCCCCCCGACCTTGGCATCAAAGCTGCCCAACGAACCGTCTGTGGCTCCTGGGTTGGTGGTGTCGGAACTATTACCTCCTGACGTTGGAAGATTGGTAATCATTCCAAGATGAAAGATACTAATATGGACCCATATCTGAACTGCTTCAACTTGGTTTTCTTCCATTTCGTCAGTTGACGCTTCATGTTGATTGTTACTGCCTCTACCCAGCTGTAGAGGGTTGGTGCCATGCAATCTATAACAATAAGTAGTTGTGTTTTTGTGGCCTCGTGTAGAGCCCGTAATCCAGCAGCTCGTGTGATGGTGTGTAGCACTACCCTTAGTGCCAAATTCAAAATAGTTTGGATATCCACTTTTCTGCTCCCCGACCGTTTCCTTACCCCTGGGCACACCCTGTCAATAACCATACTCATGTTCTCCATTGAGGGCCGAGTGTCGATCAGGATTGTTACTTCCCCCCTTCACGACAGTCCGGTTATGAAGTAAACATCTGAGACTTCAATCTCAAGTTCCTGGTCGTGAATAATGAATTTTTCCTGATCAATGTCCCAGACACTAATCAAGTACTACAACAACTCCGGTTGAGCTCTGAGACATGGTGCCATAAATAATTTCTTGAGCCTAAAATCTCTGAGAGCTTCCATGCATCTCATATTTCCCATGGCTTCTTCATCTTCTTCACTGTGTTCTCGTTCTTTCCATTCAATCACCATTTTGTCTTTTCACACCTGCAAAAAAATCCATATGGTTTTCATTAGCCAAATCCAATGCTTTTGAATGGTTAAATGGGCTTGCTTGTTTGTATTTACATGCTAAAAATGGTTGCCACGGTTGGCACAGGTTCGTGCCTGATACCTGCACCGACCGCTGCACCCTAATTTTTACAAAATTCCCCCATAGATCTACAAAATTGAGGTTGCAGGTAATGAAAAAGTAATCAAAATGTAGGGAAAGATGTGAGTTTTTACCTGGAACAGACGGATTCACGGTTGGCCTCTCGGATTTCCCACTGTCAATGCGCAAAATCGTAGTGAAAAAGGGTTACAAATTTCTCACAAGAGGTAAAAGTGAAAAGTAATTTATTTTTTACCATATTTGGCATTTTATAACTTTTCAGAACCCTAATTAGGTTTTAAAACGTATTTTTTGATTAGTTCACTATGATTTTTTGAGAAATGGGTTTTGCATGCATCTCTTGTGCAGTGACAGGTCTTCAACGTGACAACAATGAAGTGACGAGTTGTATTTTATACTTTTTCGGACTCGGTAAAAACACAAAAAAGACACTGTTGGAGTCATCTTTCAGCTCTTTTCTGACTCTCTAAAATTGAAAAGATTGTTGAGACTCTTGTCATTTTGAACTTGTTAAATGGATGCAAAAAAATATCTACCCAGTATACATTTACCCCTTTTTTGGGCTGGGATATATTATTTACGAAAAAGGAATACCTTAGCCTATCGCGACTAAGAGGTTCTCTCAAAAACAATTTTCTATCTTTTCGGATCTGTGAGACTACCTACAAAAAGGGACTGCTGGAGTTTTCTTTTTCGCTTCTTTTCAAACTCTCTAAACATGAAAAGATGATGAGTTCTTCCTTTGTCAGACGTTAAACCCTAAATGACATCGAAAACCGTCACCATGAAGACACCTCCTTCCTCCTTTTTAGGGCTCGTAAATTGTACTAGGATGGATTTGTCCGAATGACAAACTTACATGACAAGCATATGCTATCCCCTTCAAACTTGTTTTCCAAAAATAATTGGGGTACTCGCCAGCAATGGTGGGGGAAAATGGAACCAATTCTCAGTTTTTTTGGCAGTATGTCACTCTTGAACGTGACACTCATCTGCATTCCTGTCGGGTTGGGGACATCTCATTTCGTCATTTTTGCCTCCATGGGTTTAGGCAATCTGTTTTGACCTCTCAACTGCTCTTTGCCACGTCACTATGACCTTAGATCCATTGATGTCAAATACTGCCAAATCCGAAGTTGTGTTGTTGATATGTTCAAGAGAAGTTTCCATTTGCAGTTTTCAACATCCCTCTGATCCTCTTTTTGGTCATGATCCACTATCATCATGTTCCTATGTCTCGTGTTGATGATGTGGGAAATGTTATGGCCCTCCTTCGACCAGGTCACTTCCTGTCGAATTCAACTCATTATCTAGGAATTTGATCTAGAGACTCCCTTCCAGTACCTTGGAGCTTGCATGTCTCAATGGAAATTTCTTCGCATTCGACAACAGGTCCACATCATTGGCCTTTGATCGAGTTATTCTGCGGGTGTTCAATGCCGAATCACTATTCACATTTCCCGGATTGTACTAGTTGTACCTTGAGAGCCATTGTAATTATTGGTGGTTTCTCTCATGCCTATTAGCAGCTTACTTCATTGGCTGGTAATAAGGTGACTTTCTTTCATGTTTGACTTCAGCTCACATATTCGCATGCATGAATTTGTACTTGTTCGGGTTGATATGGAGCACAGGACCTTGGGTTTTGTTTGATAATATCTAGGCTGCGGGATATTGTGGTTTCTCATGACTATATGCATGACTCTTTTGATTGGATGGCTGCAACCATACTTGAGTCTATTTGCTAATCCTTATTGCTGGATGGTTGCATCCATACCTCAGATCTCAGTTTGTATGTACTCTATTATGGATGGCTGCACCCATGCCACATGTTCATGTATCAAAGGTATCAGTTGTATTTGTACTTTCAGGTCTTTTGATAGCGGTGTTTAGTTTGAACAAATTCTCGTAAAGCATTTCACTCCTCCCTCTCTCTCGAACCTCATGCTTTAAAGGGCATCTGTTACACAACATTTTTTCACCTTTCCTGCAATCCCCATCCCGCACATTGGAGGACCATTTCTGTGACTTATGTGTAGTGTCATGCCTTGCAAATAGTTTCATTGCATCCCTGGCCATGAGGAGAACATTTCCTCTGTTGACTATTCCTGGAACAGACCATAAAAAATGCATGATTTTGGGTTGGCGCTGGCAAGAATTTATGGCCTTGCACCGATAAAGGAAATTAGCACTGGGCCCCGCGCCCATTGGCGCTGTGTCTCAGCGGACTGCCCGCACTGAGCTATTTTTGGAAAGTTTTTTAAATATAGAAGCAAAGTTTCCATTACCAACCACTTTGTGAGCGAGTTAGCATGGGTTGTTCGACTGAATAACGTTGAGAACCTTCCTTTGGCTTCTTGTTCCCTACTTTGGTCAACCTCCCAAAGGATAAGGCCTCCCTTCCACCATTTGAAGGATCCCAACCTTCTCCTCTCCTTCTATAAATACATTTCTCTCACATAGATGCAGCTAGCTGAAGGGTTTGGATAGCTGAACATTTTGGAGAATAGCTGAAACAGTCTGATATAGCTAGTGTGAGATAGAGCAAAGAGAGACCCTCGTCGAGAGAGAGTCTAGGCTAATTGCCTCACCAAGTCAAAATTTCCCGACGAATGCTTGAGATGCGTTTTGAATTGACCCACTGAAGGAGGCTGCGACGTCAAGGCTCATTTGGTTGTAATATATTTCTTTCTCTTACTTAATACATGACTGATTTTTTGGTTCTCGTCTTGTGTTGATACGTTTAATCTTTCGCAAAATGTTTAATTCTCCTTGACCAATTAGATAGTTATGAATGAAATTATTGTTTCGTATGCTTCTTTCGTTCTCTAATCCTTGTGCAGGCACCTGAGTACCGCTGTTGAAGGACCACGACATGTCAGGACGAAGATCAGGATATTTCTGCTACAACTACGACAACTGCGTTGGAATCAAGGTAGGACATCTATCCCAACTCAGTTTCATTCATTAACTGGGTCCTATCCCAACTCGGTTTCATTCATTAACTGGGAATCAATGCATTAGTATGTCCTCCTGCTGCTAGACCCACCCTAGGGCTAGAGGGATCGCCTCTGTCTGTAGAGGGGATTTACCAACACAACACCTGGTTTTTGGAAATCCATTTTCAAAATAATCTAATCACCATTTTTGTCATCATGACCTATGATCCTATTTTGAGTCAAATGCTGGCACACTCCAGATTCGTGTTGCTAATATGTTCAAGAGAAGTACCTTTTGTACAATTCGAACATCCTCTTCTTATTTGACCCTCTCTGCCACAATCCTAAATCACTCCTATCATCTTGAGAAATCCTTTTTTTTGTGTTGATGATGTGGGAATCGTTATGGCCCTCCTTCGATGGATCACTTCCTATAGACTTTAGCTCATTATACAGGAAGATGATTTAAAAAATCATTTTTAGTACCTTGGAGCTTGCATGCCTCAATGGAAAGTTCCTTGCATTTGACGACGAGTTCACATCATTGGCCCTCGATCGAATGATTTTTCAAGTGTTTGAATTCAACTCATTTATTCAAACTTGTAGATTGTGTTGTCATGCCTTAAGGTCCATCGCCATTATTGGTGGTTTCTCTCGTGCCTCTTAACGATTTACATCATTGACCGGTAATCTGGTGGTTTCTACCATGTTCAACATAATTACATCTAATCACATGGTTAGATTCGTACAGTGGATGGATTGAGATAAAGATGAAGACCTTGGATCACATCTGTTATTATACAAGCTATGTGGATTTATTGAGTGTTCATGATTGTACACATGATCATTTCTATACATATGGTTGTGACCATACCTTGGATCCATATCCACGATCTCCTTCAGACGAATGATTGCGACCATACCGTTGGTGTATGTGTTATTTGATGGCTATTCCAAGATATGTTATTAGGCACATTCATATCAGAGATGTCATATATTGTATTGTGTTTGATTTGGCAAGTTTCCTAGCAGTATTCTGAGTCATTTCCTTGGTTCGTAAATCATTTCACCCATCACTCCATGTTTCGCCTTCATGCTTTAGGGGGAATATGTTGCACAATAGTTTGTCACCTCGTTCACTTCTCGTCCCTGATCCTAAAGTTTCATGTGATGAATACTGTGCAATACATCCACCATAGAGATTACGTTAATATGTCCTTTGAAGAATAAAATAAAATTGCCTTGAAGAATTTTTGAAGAAGCTTAGCTCAAATTGTAAATTTATGGGTCAATGCTCTTAACCAGTTGTCTTCCTGTGCTGATTGCAATTTGCACATTCTAGCCTAGCACTGTCAGCACTCTTCTGATGGGAAAAAACACATTGATCCCTTTCTGGAAGTGTTTCCTCAAATGGAGGAGAAGCTTCGTGCACTAGAAGCTTCCAGAATGGTGAGTTGGATATTGTTTAGTGGATATATGGTCGAGCTCTCTCATTTGGAGCTCTTGATATTATCAATAGGGGATTTTCCCTTGAGAAGCGGGTATTTCTCCTTATTATATGGGCTCCTACCTCCCTCTCCCTTCCTATAATTTGAATCCCATCCCTCCACTACTAGTTGGTCATTTTTGGGATGGTTTCATCATTAATCCTTTGTATCCCTATACTGTGATAATGCATAAATTTCCATTTGGGTGGAGGATCGATTGAAGAGCCTCGGTTTGGACTTGGATATCACCAAAGCGAGGCCTCCAACATCAAGGCCACGGTTGTAAGCTTCCTCTTTTATATTATCAATAATATATATGGTGTTTCACTTTCCATATTTGTTTAGATATCTATACAAATAGCCTAATGCTCCTTGATCAGTTAGGTAGTTTGTATTCAATATATGTTATGTTTTGTGTTATGTTTATTGTTGTCCCTTGATCCCCTACAGGTATTCGAACGTCACAAGTGGCAAGGAGCAAGCCTGAAGGATCGTGGATCAAGGTATTCATCAAAGGATTGAACAATAACATCAGGAAGAGGTAAGTTCTCATTCATCCTCTATCGCTTTAAATATAAATTAGGAAAGGGTACATTGGATAGTCTCGTGCATTACTAGACCTACTCTAGGGCTAGAGACATTGCCTTTTCCACAAAGGGGATTGTATTCACAATAGTATTGGTAGTGTTACCTTTCAGAGGGAGACTGTCTCCCCTCTCTGAATCGCAGATGTATTGTTTGTTCCAGGACTAAAGAAGAATATTGTTTCCTTAGAAGTATTGGAAGACCATGGCTATGGTGTGATATTTAGAAAAGGAAAGGTTTTCCTTAGAACATCGCCATGAGAAACATGAAACAGATCGGTGTACGAGTCAAGAACTTGTATTCTCTCGAGGTCAAAGATACATGAAAATATTTAAGGAGCAAGGAAAATGTTAGAGATTTGGTGGTTGAGAGGGAGCATGAATTACCTCTCAACATGTAGCCTCAAAAGAAGCCTCAGAAAGTTGTGGAGAAACCACATTTAAATAAGCAGAGAGGAGACTAAGTGGAGGCATCCACTCAAGAAAACACCTATAGTAGGGGGGAATTTTGAGCCAAGTGGGAAGAGGGAGCACATGTAGCCATACCTCCAGGTGAGAGGTGGGGCGATGTGAAGTCATAGTCCCAAGATTGCATAAATTTTTGAAGGGTCCATTGAGATGTTTTGTCTCATGGATAATTAACTTTCTACAAGAACCCCCAATACACAATAGCCAGATGGATCAGTGGTGGTTGATGTAGTCAGATGTCATAGTAACAGATGTAGAGATTAGAAACAGTGATATATTGGGGAGTGCAAAGAATAGTTGGCATCTGTGAAGATGGCACAGTGCAGAGTCAGTAGCAGCACAAAGTTTTTCAGTTTCCAATGTAGTAGCTAGTAGCAGTGAAAGAATCTTGTGACAAATGCATCATATTGATTTAGTTTGGATGCTTTTAAATTTCAGAATTTGCAGTAGTAACAACACTATAGAGAAGTGTTGCATGCAGAACATTCCAAAGGTGCCAAATCGGGATAGATTTTAATTCCTTTCTTTTTGAGAGGGAGTGTTGAAAATGGAAATAGTAAATCTTGAAAATGGCATCAAAAGGGATTCTAATTTATTTTATCTTAATTAAAATAGAAGGGAATTTTAATTCCACATCACATGACAACTTGTACAAGTTAACTGAGTTTGAAAGATTTAGTTAGCTCAGTCAATTCGAGTTGAGGGTCAAAATGGAGGCATGTAGAGTTCACTCTAAGTTTTAAGGGGTCCAGTTGCAGTTTATTTTAAGTTGTAATTTTTTAACTTAATTATTTCAGTTAAAATCAGTTTAACTAGTTCTAATTGATGGATGAGTTAGTAAGAGGTCCATTGAATTAAATATGATTTAATTCACATGTATAGATTAATCGGATAACTGATAAATTGCTATAAATAGTTGTTGCATGTCAGTTCTAAGGAAGACCCAGTTGAGATTGGAGTTAAAGGGAAGTATACTCTCAGTTTTATAATTAGAAAATTGTATAGGTCATGCATGAGGTCAGCAGGATGCGTTGTATGTATTGTGAAATCAATTATTGGGAATTTCCTAATTAATAAGGGCTCAATTTCCCTAGGGAATTCGTAAGCAAGGTTGAGCATCCAGAGGCAAGAAATTGGTTAAGTATTGGACCAAACTTGCTTGGATCAAAGTGAGACAGTCAGAGATAGTGCAGAGAGCTCTCAAGCCTGAGAGAAGCATTGTATTGTTTCATATTCTCGACTTTATGCAATACAAAAATAAAAAGTTTTTTAGCTTAGGATTTCCCTAGATACATATTTTTGTTGTGCGATTTAAATTCTTTCTCTTTCTTGTTCATGTGATTGTGTGATCATAATTGGTTTCCGTAATTTGAAGAATAGAATCAAGTATTTTTTTTAACATATTACAATTTCAGTTGAATCTATGTGGATTTTATATAGACAATGCTACAAACGTAGTGAAATCATCCTCCAATCTCGTAGGCAAGTCATTGATCTTTGCCAAATTTGTCTCCTTCCCATTCTTTTCCTTCCTCCTTTGAATCAAACATTTGATAATCTAGTGCCCAAGTTCACCACATCCAAAGCACTTCACCTTTGACAAATCCTTCTTCTTCTGATATCCTTTAGAGTATTGTTCCTAGATATGATCCTTTATCACTTTTCCCTTCCCTACAAGAGAAACACTTTATTCCTCCTTCTCTACCTTCAATCCCTTGTCACCGCTACTACAAGTACCCTTGACAAGAATGGGCCTCAACTCCTCTTGAGTGAAGTCACTCCATAGTAATTCAAAATATAGTAGCTTAACTCATCCAGTAATCACTTGAATGAAAATTTACCATTCCTTGGTGTAGCCATTTAGTGTTGTACACACTATTTCATCCTCTTTTGGATTTTCTCCAACTACTATAAGTTCATTTCTAACACCCTGAAACCTAGTGAGACAGGATGTTACATTATCACCCTTCTACATATTTATCGTCCTCAGATTTTCATTGAGTATCATCTTCCCACTCTTGGGAGGATCCTAGAACAAATTTTTGATGGAATTCCACATCTCCTTTCAAGTTCCCTTCTCTACAATATGCGAGATGATATGTTCCTAAAATATTTCTAGGACCATCCTCTTGTCCTTGTCCATGTCCTTCTTGTAATCATGTAACAATAGGATCTATTGGTACAACTACAATTATTGTCACAAACTCCTTCAGATCGTAATCATCCAATAGGAATAACATCCTAGCCATCTAGATGCCAAATTTGGAGGCTCCATCCAACTGGTCCTGATCTCTTAGTCCTACAATGACCATCTCCTTTCCTTGCACATATATGATATTGAAAATCCCTTGTGCTATAAATATCTACACTATATCTTCTCTGTGAATTTATGATATTCTCATTAGAAACCCTTTCTGAAAACCACACTTACTGCTACTACTGTTCTGATACAAATCAAACCTTTCCTCAAACCTGGACTAGAAATCAAAATTTTGTCTCTCTGTAATTTGCACTGTCTGGATGGTCTGTGAAGATCCAATTATGTGCTTCATATCTCCCTCTGAACTACACAACCTATGTTTCCTTTTCTCTAGAACCTCTAATTTGATCTTTACAATCCTTATAACATGTGAAATTTCCATGAATGCAATAAACTAGAATTTAATCTTCTATCTATCACATATGATTTTTCTTTTGAATTATTATTTGACAAATAACGAATAAAACACTATTGAAATCTTCAAAAAAAAAAATGTTGAGTACCAAAATTGGAACTGAGAAAATATGCACACACACATAAAAATTGACACAATTATTTTTGGACAATGTCCCTAGAAAAACCCCAAAGGGAAAACCAATGAAACATATGAAGGGTTTATTATTATCTTCAACAATTCAAGAGAACGGTGATTTGCTTTGCTTTCATATCAAATCTCCAACAATATCTGTTTGCAAAATATACTACAGACACTTTGTCTCCTTCTGCAATCAACTCAACCTCCTCCTAGCCACTCACACTCCCTTCCCGGAACTCGCATTGTCCTCCTAAAATGCATATATTTGGATAAGGAAAATTTGTACAACCAAAGAATCACCTCCTAGCAAGTCTTCCTACCTCCCTCTACTTCTGAAACCCACCTGATTTTCCTATGGGACACTAATTTGATAACTGGCAACTGAAACATGGCTCATCTAACAACTAGCACTGGGAATTATGGCTACTTGCACTAGTTGTAGAGACCTCCTCTATAGATAAATTCAACCTCCTCTTTATGTCTCCTGAACACTGGAAAATATTGAAGTAAATTCCCGCGGAATCTTGCTCTCAAATCTCTATTGATCCCCTACTCTCTGATGCTTCCCTTGCTTCAACTGCACCCTTGTTTAATATCTACAATTGGGTAGTCGAACTTCTCACAATACTACTGATTTGATCTCCAAGCCCTTCGACATGCTATTATAATCTCTTGTTGGAGTCTCAATGTCCATGATCACATCTCAATCAAAGGCTAAGATCACATCGAATTCCTAAATTAACTTTCCTAGAAGTCTCTAGAGCAAAATCAAAGTTCCCCAGTTAATATTCTTTAATTAATCAATTTTCCTATGTTAGACTTAGGAATTTTTTAAATTATTGGATAAATAATTTAATTAAGGTGTCTCCAAGTCTTTTCTCGTGAAACCTTTTCTGGGTTTTGGAGATCTCGTGTTCCTTGGCCTCCTAGACATCATATAGACCTAGAACCCCTGTTTGATGCTACCCCAAACTCAAAAACTAACACTCATGCTAGGATTTTTCCCACCGCTATGTTATGCCCCAACTATCTTTTTCATTTTGATTTTATTTATTTTCTTTCATTGTGGACATATTCTAATTTTTCATTCTTATAGCTACATCAATGTCTATGGAAATGTTTCTCGAATCTTCTTAGGGTTGTGTTGGAGAATGTAACTAGATTTGGTCTTCATAATGAAATTTGTAATCATGGCTTTATATAAAGAAAAATCATTTTTATTTTTTGAAGCATGGGTTTCATTCTCAAGTCTAGGGAAAAACATGTTATTCATGCTTATAGGGCTTGTTGAGTCAAAGAAGAACATTTTTCATGTATTATATTCCCATTTGGACTCTTTGTAACAAAATAAATTATTATTTTTAGTTTAGAAAGTCATTTTTTCCTCCAATACCAAGTCGGTCCTGCCAAGGATAAGTCAACCTAGGAGAATCATGTTTGACCTCTTAAGAAGTTTATATATAAGAAGGGACTCTGACTCACTTGGAGACACTTCACAAGTTTGATCTGATAAAAAATAAAAAAAAACGAGTGAAGGTTAAAGAAGGCAAGAGAGAGTCAAAGGAAAGAAGGAAAATATGTTTTTTATGCTTGGATTCTCTCACACATGTGAGATTATGGTTTCTAGACAATTGCAGGAGGTCGAGAATTGCAAGCCTGAGGTGTAGATCTGAAATAGAGGGCCAAAATTGACCATAATTTTTGAAGTTTGACTTTCATTGACCTTGTTGACTTGAGCTTGTTTGAGGAAGGAATTGTTGGAGGGTTGACTTGGTGCTTGGAAGGAATATTTACTTTGGTCTTTGGGTCTTGGAGGTCACACTTTGATTTTATTCTATAAGAGAGAAGTATTCTTTTGGGGTTTTCCCTAGCTTGGAGACTATATATTGTGTTTGTGTTCTTGTGATCTTCATGCTTTATAATTGCTTGATGAAGAATAAATAATAAAATTCCAACTAATATCAAAAGTAATTATCAAGTAAGTAAAGTCAACTCTAATTTACAAATGCATTGATTTTCCAAGATGGTATCAAAGCTAAGATTGGTAGAAGGAGGTTTGAAGATCATAGGTATTTGGCATTATGAAATGTAAAGAAGGTCTACTGCAAGAAGAATCTAAATTATAATATAAGTATGAATGCAATTTTCCTTTGAATCATTTAAAATTCTATGTTATTAAGTTCTAGAAATGAAAAAGATCCGATAATCCAAGTATGATGGATGAGTTTCTTCGGATAATTTCTATACAAATTATCTTTTGATGAATTGATGCAAATGTAATATGAGATCCAAAAAAGGTATGATAATGGATACAAAATACCTTTTTGTTGGATACCTGATATTCGAGCATGTGATCTAAGATGATGAAAATTAATACAATTAACACTGGTATAACTAATCCAAGCCTCTTGACACATATGCGAATTTTAGTGCAAGGCACTATAAAGCGAGTTTAAAGGATCCTGATCCGAAATTTTGAGGCACCTATCTGATATCTGTAGTAATGTGTGTTGGAAAGTGTAACTAGGATCGGTCTTCATATTGACTATGTAGTTATGTATTTATGTAAATAAGAAGACAAATATAATAAAATGTATTTTTTTTATGCTTTCTTCATGGGTTTCATGAGCAAGATTTTTATTATAGGTCAATAGACTTATTCTTGATGTCTATTAGGATTTTTCTTCTAGATATAAATGTATTTAAGAGTCATATATATGAAGTGTTTTCTCAAAGGGTATGCTCCAAGACCTTGTCACGCATCTGCAAAGGAATGGCTCAAGACAATATCAGTAACGCTGGAATATTAGCCTTTCAAATTCGACCTACAAGAAGTGATATAGTCCACCTCCTAACATATGATAGGTCGACTTATTAACTGGCAAAAGCAACTATATATACCCCTACATGTGCTGCGCAGAAGATATAGGAAACAAGATCAGTAAAGTCTGAGATTTGCGTATAAGGGTGCAATAATATATGATTGTGTTGAACTGCGAGTTGGGTTGTGTTAAAAAGATATAGAAGTGAGGAAGTAATTATATGTAATAAAAGAGAGAAGCTATGTTATTTAGTGCGGATCTCAGGTGCAGACTTAAGGACTGTAATATGAGTTCAAGTATGAAAATACAGAGCTGCAGATTGAAGATACCAAAAGGATCTTATATCAGCACAATGTATAGACTAAGGTTCGGGCATATGATTCTGTGGTATATACTAAATTACAACGCAAGCTTATGACTGCAAGGTGATGTGTAGGAATTATGAATTAAAAGGGGACTATGTTATAGTGTGAGATCATAACTATAGATAAATGTATCATTATGGTATGATAAAGGTGGACAAGGTCAAAGAAGGAAGAATATGAAAAGAGACCGAACTCTCTAGTTCTGGTGCAAAAAGGTGCAATACAGTGTAGATCAGTGCTGAAGAGAAGGAAAAATTTAAGGAATCAAATAAGAAGCAGTGACAAGGTCTTGGAGGCATACAAAGGTCAAGGGTATGTGTCATGGTCATGGTACTTGTCATTTGAAATTATATAAGAATAATTTCTCGTGGGTTTTCCTCTCCAAGAGTGAGAGGTTTTTCCCTGGCTCGAAGAGCCTAAATTTGTGTCTCTTGTATTTTGGTAATTAACTTGATGAAAGACCAAATAAGCTAAGAAGAGAAGACATAAGTAAATTAAGTAAGCTCACAAGTAATTATCAAGGAGAGAATTTGAATTTATCACTTCCCCTCCAAATTCTCACCATGGAATCAGTGCTAAGGGGCTGAAGACAAGGGTTACTTGACAAGGAGACACTAAAGGATTAAAGAACAAAAATCCATTTCTCTAAGTCAAGGTCAAAGTTTTGAAAGTCAAATCATTTTTCAAGAAAATTCTCAAGTCATATCAAGAAAACCTTCAAAGGATCCACTCATCAAGGAGATGATATTTTCCATCAAATATTTACGATATTGAAGACATTGTTGGAAGACACGTCATCAAGCTCCATCCAACATTATCCAATATATTTGAAGACATCAGCATTCTGAAGACATCCTTTATCATCAAGGATTCAAGAACACCTACATTGAAGAACTCAATCTAATAAGGGGTTCCTATATTCATCATCATCAAAGAAGCTGCTAGAAGGAGGAAGTCATCTTACTCAAGTAAGTATCTGTGATATTATCTAAATCTATCAAAATGACTTATTGCAAAGAAAACAACAAATTGGTTGGGTCATCAAACTTTAGTGCATGGAATAAGAGGATAGATTTGAATGTAATTGAAGATGAATTTATGGGCTACATCGAAGGATCTACAATTCAACCCTCAAAATAAGATGCTCTAGCTCATGCCAAACACATGAAAGGAGAAATCAAAGCCCAGAGGATTCTCATAGAATTCATTAAAGACTCTCTCATACCCTATGCATCAAAATTGAAAATTGCAAAAGAAATATGAGACACTGTTGGAGCTATTTTATTTGAATACTGTAGGAGAAGAAATATCTCTGAGACAAGAACTATACAGGATGAAATTATCAAGGGAGGAAGGAATCACTTCATATTTTATGAGGATTTCTGAAATAAGAGACAAACTACAGGAATTGGGGGAAGTAATGTCTGATAATGAAATGACTACAGCGGTGTTGAATTCCATACCAGAAGAATGGAGAAACTTCACTTCAAGTTTATATGGGAAGAAATAAGAAACACCATTCCATGATCCATGGTCTCTATGTAAAATAGACGAAACAAGATTGAAAGCCAAAGATGATACAGGATCAAGTGAAGGGAATCAAACCTTTGCAACAATGTCTAGGAAGAAAGGAAGATTAAGAAAATTTGGTCCTCGGAATAAAAGAAGAAGTATGGAAAAGTAAAATGCTTTGGATGTAATGAACCTGGGAATTATAAAAGAGATTTTCCTAATTCTAGAAAGGACGAGAGGAAAAAGGAAGAAGCCCATGTCACAGATGTAAGGGAAGAACCTGATGCAAAGAAATATAAGAAATAAGAAGCAAGAGATCTCTATTATGATTGAGGTCATCTTACTCTTTAAGTGATTTCTATTGGTTGTAAAATAGTATGATAGGAAGCAATGTATATTAATAGCATCATGATAGAAGCATGGTAGTATCTCTTGGTGAAAGAACTCCTGGAAAACCTCACTGATAAATAATATTGATGGAAGGCAGTCATCAAGATCAAGGGTCATCATTCAATAATCAATGTGGAAACAGGTGGTGACATTTTCTAATATAGTTCACTATGGATTCACTAGTTACAAATAAAGAATAAATGTTTCATCAAGAATTCTATGCTATAGAATTCTAGGATTATCATATGATGCCATTTTGATGAAGCAGGTCAAGGGAATGAAGTTCTTCATTCTAGTAAAACTGCTACAAGATGACTCAAAGGGAAAATCTATGAGGTATATATATATATATGGTTGCAAGTAATGGACTTATATATTTATAAGTATGATCAGAGAAAGGAGAATCTCTTCCATTACACAAGTTATCATTATTAGATGAAATCAACATAATATGTCCTCATATGGAATATGACGTGGTTTTATATAAACAAGGAACTGGTAATTGGAAGTTCCTGGGAATGAAGATGTGTGGAGAAAAGAAAGGAAGAGATCATGAAGTGCAACCATGTCAAGAGGCGGTTATCATCCGGAAGCCAAGAATATTTGACTAGGAGATCTCCTAGGAGGATATGTAGACTCTGATAGAAGCCTAGTAAAGAATAAGACCCTTGAAAATTCATATCTTTAGGATATGTGTCAATATGAATAAAGTATTTTGATGCCTACAAAAGGATGTCATGGTGAAATATCATCACTGAGGTAACTTTTGATTTATAAGTTATTATGTATATGTTTATCAGGATAAGTTTATGCAGGGATGCCAATCATGAGGAAGGGTGTAATATCCTTCGAGATGGTTCGAAGGAAAGCAGTATGGCATAAAGGTGGACTAGATGAGAAATACTGATGAATCACTTTCGATGGTTGACATGACTTGTGATTGAAAGTGATGGATGATTTGTGCCCTATGAAGCTAATGGTTGAAGATTCCTCAATATCAAAATCCATGGCATCGAGGGGAGGAATTATTCATGAGAAGTTGGGTGTCTCACCATTGTTGTTGCAGGTCTCTGGTTGAGAGGGAGCTCGGTGATAAGTTTCTTTCTTGGAAAAAACTTGAAGTATGTTTTTCCTAAGTTAAGAGGGAGTGACATATATGATTCTCTAATACATGTGTCATGCACTAGACAAAGACTAACAGCCGTAAGTCTCAGTGAAGGCCATGTGGAGAGAATGGATAGACAAAACATTCTGGTCTTGACCTAGGAATACATAATGGAGGATTGGGTGATCATATCGAATTCGATACTCTTTTAGAATGTGATAGGGCATTCAAGATAGGAGAATTTGGGGACCGATATTATTTGAGGGCTAGTTACCCAAGAGAAGAATATTCCAATAAGGTCATACTCTGGGAACACATAGGTGGAGTATGCACCTTGGAGAGACAATGACTATGATGTCTATAAGTCATGTGTCTCACCAACATTGTAGCCCATTTTCTTGTTGAGAGATGGGGTTGTTAGTCAAGGCCTTGCACTAGGAAAAGTCTGGTTGATATGATGATATACATAAGTGTTTACCAATCTGATTCTTCTTATGAGACTCTTCAATTTGAAAGTGACCATGTACCTGTATGAATACCTCCCTAGTTAAGAGGGAGTGTTGGAAATTGTAACTAGGATCGGTCTTCATATTGACTATGTAATTATGTATTTATATAAATAAGAAGACAAAGATAATAAAATGTATTTTTGTTATGCTTGATTCATGGGTTTCATGAGAAATATTTTTATTATAGGTCAATAGACTTATTCTTGATGTCTATTAGGATTTTTCTTCTAGATATAAATGTATTTAAGAGTCATATATATTAATTGTCTTTTCAAAGCGTATGCTCCAAGACCTTGTCACACATCTGCAAAGGAATGGCTCCAGACAAGCTCAGTAACGCTGGAATATTAGCCTTTCAAAGTTGACCTACAATTAGTGATATAGTCGTCCTCCTAACATATGATAGGTCGGGTTATTAACTGGAAGGAACAACTATATATACCCATACATGTGCTACGCAGAATATATAGGAAATATAATGGGTAAAGTCTGAGATTTTCATATAAGGGTGCATGAAGATATGACTGCGTTGAAGTGCGAGTTGGGTTGCATTAAAAAGACAGAGAAGCGAGGAAGTAATTATATGTAAGAAAAGAGAACAACTATGGTATTTAGTGTGGATCTCAGGTGAAGACTTAAGGACTGTAATATGAGTGCAAGTAAGAAAAGACAGAGCTACGGATTGAGGATATCACAAGGATGTTATATCAACACAATGTATAGACTAAGGTTTGGGCATATGATTCTGTGGTATATACTAAATTTCATAGGAAGCTTATGACTGTAATGTGATGTGTAGGAATTCTGATTTAAAAGAGGACTATGTTATAGTATGAGATAATAACTATATATAAAGGTATCATTATGGTATGATAAAGGTGGACAAGGTCAAAGAAGGAATAATATGAATAGAGACCGAGCTCTCTAGTTATGGTGCATAAAGGTGCAAGACTGTGCAGATCGGTGTTGAAGAGAAGGAACAATTTAAGGAGTCAAAGAAGAAGCAGTGACAAGGTCTTAGAGGCATACAAAGGTCAAGGGTTTGTGTCATGGTCATGGTACTTTTCATTTGAAAGTCTATAAGAAGAATTTCTCGTGGGTTTTCCTCTCCAAGAGGGAGAGGTTTTTCCCTGGCTCGAAGAGCCTAAATTTGTGTCTCTTGTATTTTGTTAATTGACTTGAAGAAAGACTAAATACGATAAGAAGAGAAGACATAAGTAAATTAAGTAAGCTCACAAGTAATTATCAAGGAGATAATTTGAATTAATCACCGCCCCTCCAAATTCTCAACATTGTGATAACTCTTAATATGCTACGTTGACAAACAGTGATGGATTGCATCTCTTCTAAGAATTGACAACAACCTAATATCTAAGCTACTACAGTGTATATATATGATGTGAGTATAGTATGCCAAACAAGTCACAACAATGATATAATGACACACAATATCGATTATTATGGTGAAAATTGCAACAAGTTGCTATAGACAATACAAGTTTGTTTTTGAGCTACTAGAACAATATCAAATTATTCTCTCTGCCTTGCGAATTTGAGAACCCATCTAAAAATAAAATCTCTTGAAGAAATGCAAGTGAATTTTTTTTTTCTTGGGTATAATATTGACACAAATTACAACAAAAATGAGAAACATTGACATGAAAATTAGATAGTGATATGGGAATAACAAAGGCGATTGGACTTGACGAAGAACTAGATATTCAAGGTAAAGTGGAAAAGGTATGTATAATATTTATGTACATTTCATGGTATATGTCAAGGTTATGATGATGATCATGAAAAAGGAAAGTAGCATGAAATAATTTGATAATATTCTAGGTCTTGTAATCTAATGATTTTGTTACGGTTTTGCAGTGTTATAGTAATGCATGATAACTTTGAAGTTTCTAGGGTTTGTATAAAATCTATATGACATATTTTGAAGACCTTAAAATTTAGGGTTTTTCAACTAACCTTCATGTGTTTGGTTGTAGAACTTTACAATTTGTAAGTGACACGTATAAGCATATAGGGTTTCTAAACCCTAACAAAGTATGGAATAAAAGGAGAAACCCTAGAGACATAAATTCTAAGTGATTATTTTGATTATAAAAGGAAGAGAGACCTAGTTCTTAAGCATGGCAGGTACTACATCATGTTGATATGAAGACCAAATTTTAATGGTCAGATATTTGATTGAATGTGAAGATTAGATCCTAGATCTTGAATTGAAATGCAATAAGGTTTTCTAACATACTTATAGAAATTATGCAAGAAATACCTTGATGACTAAATAGAATCTAGGGTTTGAAAGATATTTATATTTTTTGATATCTAGGGATTTTAAACCCTAGAAGAGACTTGGCATGGAAAACCCTATATAATTCATATATTTTTGGAAATGGTATCTAGGCTTTGAAGGATGAGTGTTATTTGATATCTCGAAACCCTGGTTGTTGTAGCAGCTACAACCACCCTCCAAAATTTTTCCATTGTTTAGATTTTGGAGCCTAAATTTATTTTCACATGAGCTTACCTTGCATTGTTATCAAGAATTTGTTCTTTGATTGATGTTTATCTTTTAGTTGTGTTTGTGTTCACTTGCTCTTCACTTATCAAATATTTTCTAAGTCCCAAGCTAACCTCATGTCTAAGCCTTATGCATTAGTTCTGGGCTTGCCTCCAGAAACTGCGCAATTCATGGGTCCAGACTTGACCTTGCTATTGATAATTGTGCAGTCATGACTGGTATTAAGCCTTGAGCTCATAAACGGTGCATTCATAAAAGGCATCCCAAGACTGAGCCCAACAACTGTGCAATCCCTAACTAAGCTCAGAAACTGCGTAGTGCACTGCATCAGGAGCTTCCAATTCTCTGAAAATACACAATCCTTCTCAGTGATGTGCATGGCAAGCTTTCCCTAAAAAAGAAGAAAATCTGAGAAGAGAAAAAATAATCCCTAGAATCTAGGGATCTGTTTTTAGTAACTCGAAGGTAGCACACTTTCTATTTTTGGAAACTATCGCCATGTGTCATTTTTCCCTTGTTCCTAAATATATGTAATCGATGCTCCTAGAGCTCATTATCACACTCAATATTAGAGCTATAGCATTCCCAAGGAGATAAAGGAACCTTCGGTGTGATAGTCATCACTTTTCCGGGTGAGTTTTTCACTTATTGTTTTTAGTCGCTTTTTCTGTTGCCTTTTTCTGCTTAAATTGTGTGAGTGTTGTTTTAATTGTTTCTATGAATAAATGCTAGCTTTTTAACTTGATTTATATTTTATAAGTGTTGTTTCAAGTTATCATTTTCCTTTCACAAGTGTCGCATTGGTTTCTCCATTTTAGACCCGATGGTCGTCGTTGCGGTGACTCTCCTCACCGATTTGGTTTTTTTCCTATTTACTTGGTTTTTGTACTTGATTTTCATGTTTCATTTACACTTAGTTGAATATGCGCTCAAGCCATCACTATATCTCATATCTGCTCATTTTTCACATTTCCCTTGGGAAGATCTGCCATTTCCTTGGCCTGATTTCACTTTGCCTAGCTGGGCACCGTGCTTTCTGGAGGCTCAAGTTGAGATTTTTTCCTCTAGAAATGCACACTGTGTAGTACATGCTATCCCAACTGTGCATTGCGCAGTTCTAGGGCTCATCCTACATCCCTAACCATAGAGAATGTGCAATGTGCAGTCTCTCCCAGCTCATTGTGTAGGCTGAGTTGTGCATTGTGCAGTCTTGGTCCTCAAGCTTCAACCCTGACTGTTGGGACTGCACAATGCACAATTCCCTTACCTAGTTAGACCCTCTTCCCAGTGAAAATTGTGAAATTATTCCTGTCAGATGTTCGACTTACTACTTGAACTTGCCTTGAAGGCGATTTTTCTTAAAACTGATGTTTTCTTGCCACGAGTATTTCTTTTATACCATAGGTACAACAGTTGTTGAGAACCTATCCAATAGTCATTGTTACAATGGAACCCAAGATATTTTCCTTAAAAGAAACTACTGAAAGCAGTACTAGGGAAGCAGTTGAACAAGTTCTGGTTAACTTTCCAGTTTATGTGAAAACTCAACTGTTTGTAGAGAAGGGATCAAAATTGACATGGTAGAAAATCAAATATGAGTTCACAAAGGAATTTCAAGCAAACTTAGAGTAGAATAAATTCCAAAAGAAACAATAGCAGAAGACAACATTCAGATACAAGATAAGGGAAAGAGGAAGGTTGTTGACAGTGCAGAGGAGGAACAAAGATGGAAGATGCAAGTAGATCCTATCATTCAACAAACATCTTTGGAAATAAAAGTAAAGAGGAAGAAGAGGCAACATAGAGCAGAGCAGAGGAAGAGAGAGAAGCAGATATTGGAGGAAGTAGAGCTAAGAGCACAAAAAGTGGAACAAGAGTTCAAGGAAGAACAACAACTTAGAAGAAGAGAACAAGAGGATATATAGGAGAAAGAAGAGGAAGAAAAGCAAGGTGACACGACAAAAGATATGACACCCATACAGGTTGAAGAGTCAATATAGGATCATCCAACAACAAAAGGAGCGAGTGAACAGGTGCAGGAATAGGAATTTTCTAAGGACCTTGAACGTTTGATTGAAGTCATAGACATGTAATTGGACCAAAGCCACAAGATGAATATTTGGACTTGATGCCCAATGCACCTCATGCCCCCTTTCAGACTCCACCACCTTCATTCACAGATTAAGACCCAAGTGAGGAAGGGGAGGTAGTTCCCCTTGATTATGATCCGATGATGGATATGTATAATCTATTTTTCGACGAACTACAGAAGAAGATTTTACAAACGCGGAAAAATAATTTCTTGGATGATCATGCGTCTCTTGCATTCATGAGATAAAGGGTGATTATGGCGAACACCAGTAGGAATCTAAACACTATTGCCAAAGCCAACTTGGCCTTCATAGGTGCTGCGAAATAAAACACTCAATACTTGATGGGCGAGAAAAAAAAATAGGTGTAGAACCTATAGGTTGTTGGTAAGAGATTGAACATATTTTCACAACAACACAGAGTGTAGCTTCCGCACAGTTATACCTGGAAGAAATCATAGAAGTGATACTTGTTGAAGTGTCCATACTTGAAAACACTATGCAAGACTTATATGACTGTGCATAAGGAAATTGTCTGATTACACAACTTGCAGCCTCAGTGTAGAGAGTTTGTCACTATCCTTAAGAATGTGCAAGCTTCCATCACTTATGTGCATGATTGGACAATTCGGTACAAGGCAGCACCACTCACGTTGGTAAATATGATGAAGCCGCAAGCAGAGCCAGAGAAATCAAAGGTTCAGATATTTATTCGTAACAACAAGAAACTAGAAACGTTCATCAAAAACATTCATACCACATATGCATGGTTGTACAACAGTTTGGAATTCATGGTGAGAACCCTCAATATCCCATTAGTCGGTTCGCTCACCCAAGGTAAGCGCAAGTGCCAAGTGTGACAGGAGATTGACGAGTACTTGGAGCAGTTGAAGTAGATCGCCTCCAAGGAGGACTTGGATCTTAATGGACATAACATGCAGAACTACATTGGTGGCCATATTCAGATTTGAAGAATGTTGTTCCTGATTGAGCAAGAGGTTCCAAGTTGGTGTACCTGAATTCTATAGAGGTAAGAGTCTTCTTCTAGCTTGACCACATCTCGCAGTTTGGGGAGGTAATCACACAATACCAAGCTTGGCATAAGTATGTGACCGAGAGACATCAAGTTGAAGTTTCCCGACATGAGTTCACCCAAACTCCAACATCATGGTTTTTGTCTTGTAAGGCTTTCAAGTTGTCTCTACCCTATTTTGTCTAATATGGGTACGAGTGGAAAATGTATATTATTTGTAATTATTGTATGCATCCATGATAGAATGTGAAGATTCATGAGGGGAGTCTAATAGTCACCAAGGGGGCTACCAAGAATCACCCCCCTTTGGTTATAAATACATCCTCATAACTATTGTAAAGGGATCCTTTTGGGAGCCAAGCTTTTGGCTAGGATTAGGCTTAGAAAAGGCTTGGGAGTTTTGTGTTAGCCTTGCCTTCTCTGTAGCGTAGAGGGAGTATATCTCTTTGAGAGGAGCAGTTGTTTTTGACTTCACGTTCCACTATTGGGGCATATTAGTATGATTCTTTCATCGTAAAAGATCACTTTAGCTACGCATACCAAGTAGCCCTAACATCAATAATGGCTGCAAAATATCTTTAAGTTTGCTGCATAAAGTTAGATCTAAGCACAAAAGACAATAAGCAGATAAAATGTAAAAAGGCTCCATGCATCCAATGGACAAGACAAGAACAATATATTTAAAAAGAATCTTATATTATATTAAAGAATGGGGCACCTGAGAGGAAAACAAGAAAGGTGTTTTCCGGTTCTCCTCAGTGGGATGGGTCCTTGGAAGTCCTCGGTGTTTTAGATATAACATTTCTCTTTCTTATGGATATGGAAAAGAAAACATGGAACTCAATGGGAGTTCACAAAACAAAATGGAAAATGGTGACCAAGAGAAGATCCAGAGTGATCTAATGCAATGGAGGTGATTAATGAATGGGGAGAACCCTTCTATTTATAACAAAATATTGGGGTGTTCTAGAACTCGGTGTATGAATAAAATATTATCAAGCAAGTTCTAGAATCACCCTTTAGGAATATTTTATTATATTTGTTGGAGGGAAAATGATTTTTGACTTGGGTCAATTCCTTTATTTAGAAATAACAAATAAATAAATGATTTATTTATTATTTTAGGGCAATGATGGGAATATAATTAAATAAATAATGGTTTATTTAATTATTTAAAAATGATTTAGTCAAATTTAACTAGAAATAGTATTTAAATAACTTATTCTTAGGAAATAATCAAATAAATAATGATTTATTTAATTAAATTCCTTGTTTTGGGTTAAATGTGACCAGGAAATATATGCAAATGTTATTTTTTATGGTGAAAGCAATTTTACTTAGGGTAAAATTGGTCTTACATGGTGTACTTGGGTTCATCTAATGGTAATAGATTAGATGACCAAAAAATGTTGTAACAGATTGCCCCCCAACGTACGAGTGTTAGGAGCAAATCGTATGACCGAAGTACGTTGTAAGAACTCAATCACTAGGTAGTAAGAGGGAAGTGAGAGAGAGGAATGTAAGGTAGTCTAAAGTGTGAAAGGACTGGACCCTGAGGAGACGAGACTTACAGGTGCAACAAGTCTCTAGTTTATGAGGTGGTACCTTTGTTAAAGGCGGCGGGGGAGGCATACCTATGCCTGCCGAGACAATAGTACACACAAGAAGGTGCCTGGAAAACCACGGAACGCAATAGTAAAACTAGTGCTGGCCTAAACATGAGCCAAATAAATAGAATGATGAATCCCACATACATGTCATGCCTGGAAGAATCGTCAGGACTTATACAATAAGATTTGAGTACATGAGATATAAATACGCCCAAATGCCCCCTATACACGGGGAAGGGCTCGCAAAATCTGACTGATACATGCAAATCGAAGAGGCGCTGCATCAAGGGCGGAAATGAAGAAATCATCCAGGCATGTGGGGGGCTACCTACAGGGCCACCCCCTCATGAGGGTTGAGACATCTCACACACGCCCAAGAATCACCAATAGCTACTGCTGCATCACTGGGCCATCAAGTGTATAGATCACGATCATGATGAAACGAGCTCGAACCAAGGTACACTGCCCCCTAGACCTGGCTTCTGGAAAAAATGAGCTGATGTCGACAGAAGTAGGTCTACCATAGGTGAGGCAATAAGGGAACCCCAACTAAGGCATGAGGGAAAATAGTAGAGCGACGAACAGATAGGCACTAATGATGATGATGGAATGGGGGATACTGAGGTGCGGATGGACGACTTCCCTTGTTAGAGCACAAAGGGCATGAATGGCTTGGCAGCGACTGACACAATATCATGAGGGATAGGGGACAGTGGGACTGAAGGCCATAATGTGCGACATGAGAGAGGTACCGAGCAATGAAGGATGGAGGGCTATAGCGGGATACAAAGGGACTTAGGATAGATTCCATGAATGCGATGATGACTCAACTCGGATGCTCTAAACAAGGGCGACTCGATGGTGCTGCCACACAGTAAAGGTCCAATGGGGGACCATAATAACATGAGTAAAATAAGGTATCTCGTGATGAAAATCAACACAAACAAGGACAAGTAAGGAGGCAAAGTGGTGCCCCCAGTACAAGTGTTGTAAATGAGGAAATTTGATTTGAAGGAGAGGTGAATAGACACTTCGTGGTCGCAATGGGTCCTGGTGAAGTATCGAGGGACTAAAAATTAACAGGTACCTAGAGCTCATGAACAGGCCAGGTCGCATTTTTTGGGGTTTGTGTTGTGGCCTAGGTAGCAGGTACTGGGCAGAAAACTGCGACCTATCCCAAGAAATGACCTGAAAAGTGCGACCTGTCAGAGAAAGGGGGTTTCAGTGCTGTTTTTGGCTGAGATTTGGGATTTGTATGGTTGAGGGGCCTAGGTGCCCCCAAGCATGTTGTGGTCATGCCAAAATGTATTAAGGGGAATCTAAACACATTGTAATGATGTGATGCGCCATTTGTTTGTGTTATGGTTATGCAGTATGAGAAAGGAAATGGAGGATTACCAATCTCTTTTAGTACTGCATATATGAATCAAATGGACTTTTAAGTTTTTGGGTTGGCATACCTGGTGTCACTATCCCAAAGAGAGGATTTGGAGATAATGAATTGATGCTCTTCTGGAAAACCTATAGGTTGGTCAACAACAATGTCTAAGAGACTGGATTGCGGATGGAAAATGAAGGAACGATAAGGGGTATCATCCCGAGAGTGATCTGAAGTGATATGGGACTCTAGAGGTTCTTCTAAATGTGGAAGAATAATGGTACTAGAGTTGACATGACCAGATACACTAGGAGAGTTGTGGAGGATTACTTCTCCTGGTCTCTCAAATATGGGTGCCCCCTTACCCAAACATTGGGTTGCAATATAATGGCCACAAGATGTACGTGGTTCAAATGCATGGTTTCGATGTAAGGGGAAATAGAGAAAGTCAAGGGAGATGATTCCTGCCATAATGTCATCATCATGATAGAAGATGGGGTGATTGGTGGAAGAAAGACCACCTGACGTAGTGAAGCTACCTAATTCATCATCATGAGGAGAGAGGTTCATATGCGCATTGTCACAAGGGGTGATCGAAGAGTAAGCAGATAAAGGATCTACCGATGTTGAGCCCAAGGTGATCGTTGAAGGAAGGTCAAGCGGACCAACAGGGGAGGATTCAGAGGGAATGTTCCCCGAGGGTCTCATGGATGATGATAGGTAGAAAATGGGGGACAAAGGCTCCGTCATCTTGACATCAGGAGGGCGAATGTCAATGGGAGCAGTCATGTCTGGTAGTTCTGCCAAAGAAAAACGCACAAATAGGGGAGAGGTGGACTCGTTGTGCTTGGCCTCGAATTGGTGAACCGCGGCTAGAGAGGAGCGGAAGTCTTCGAGGCGGGGAAAAAGGTGGGTGTAATGGCCATGGAGATCACACAAAGCACAGGGGTGGTTGGTGTGAATAGTCTTGGGGTTCTTGGTCACGGTCGTGAAAGGAGCAAAGGCTTCCGGGACCGTGGACTTAGGGAACGCGACAGTAACCATGGGCTTGAGATGAGGCAATTCAGGACAGGTATGGGTGGCGTGGTCGACAACATCACACAAGGCACACTGGATGGTATGCTTTGGAATCTGAGGAGGGGTAGGGTTTGTCGGGGCAACCTTGGCCTTTGATACCCCCTTGCAAGTTTTTCCCTGCTTACCCGAAGCGGTCGCAATAAGAGGTGGTTCTTGTTGAGGTGACTGAGGCACTATTGCAGCGGGAGAAGTCATGGGGACCGGTGGAACTGGGGTCAAAGCAGGATACGGTTTGGGTTTACCAGGCAGGGTAGTGGCTGGAGGGTCAAGGTACCATACGGGTATGCTCAGGGTCAAATTGGGGAGGGATAGGGTGGCCATGATGGGAACCGAAGAGACTCCGGGAGGAGGAGCAAGGAAAGGTATCTGACCAGTGAGGTAGTGGCCAGGAGGGACTGCTCCAAGATGGTTGAGACCTGGTGGAACTGACCCAGGAGGATAGAGGGGAGCATGGGTGCTAGCTATAGGAGGAGGGCCAGAAGGAAGAGGTTTGGCTGGCTGAGGCGAAGGGCTAGGAGCAGGTGTCGGCGGGCGAGGTTGAGGTTGAGGTTGCTGACTAGCCGAAGCGGGCCGTTTAAGGTCAGCCCGAGACGATTGCATCATGCAAACATTCGCTAAGCTGGGATCAGAGACAGGAGGGGGAGGAAGACCAAGGAAGGTTCCAAGCAAGGAGGAGTCTTTGTAGACGCCGGGGGAAACACTGGTCAAATAATAAATGGTTTGCTTATTGGTGACAGAAGAGATGGTGGACTCAGGGGAAGTTTGAGATTTAGGTTCATGGTACGTTAACTGGTCGATGGTGACAATCTTTCCATTATGTGGGAAAAACATCTTGCGGTGGACTGCGGATGGGACGACAGACATGGCATAGGTGTAACTATGCCCTAAAAGAATGTTATAGTCAAGAGGGGCGTCGATAACTTCAATGTCGACACAAACAGTCTTGCCCGCAAGGGCGATAGGACAGTTACGGAAGAGGCCAATGGGCTGGGAGGCATGGCCATCCCACGCACGAAGGGTGATTGTGGAAGGGGCCAGCTCAGGAGATCCGAGTTGTTTCCAAACCGAAGTGGACATTACACAGGTGGATGCCCCCTCGTCAATGATGCACCGGGAAATGTTAGTGTTCCGGATTTTCACTGAGATTTGGAAAGCTACGAAAGCAGGAAGAGGAGGAGACTCTGACTGATGGGCATTGAAAAAAATCAATTAGTCATATGCTGGATCTACAACACCTAGGGCGGATAGTAGAGCTTTTCTTTGGAAGGGGCACGACTGGAGGAGTTCCAGCGTTGAAATGGAAACAGGAGATTGGGCCAGCTCATCTACTATGCTAAACGAATGGAAAACTTGGTCAGAAGCAGCATTTCGGCGTAATGGTCCCTTAGGAATCTTGGTATGAACCTCAACGTTGGGCAGAGGGATATGCAAGGCACCATTAGTTGTCGAAAGAGGCTCTGTAGAACCTGAAGAAGGTGACTCAGGGATAGATGGAGCAGGAGGCTGGGAGTGCGGACGAGACTGAGTGTGAAGGTTAAGGTCGACGGGTATAGGTTGGTCAGAGTTCATCATGAGGATCTGGTAATCGGAGTTACCAGATGGAGGAGGTTGAGTGGTTACCGGTCCGTGAGGTGGTTGGGTAGCCACGAAGCATTGCTGCGGGAAAGGATTGGTCGTGCTCTGCTGTGCATACACCTGCCCCTGATGGGGTAGTGGCTGCTGTTGCGGGGTTTGAGAAGACAAGGGAGGCGGGGGTGCTAATGCTGGAGGAGTTGGAGCACTAGGCTGTGGAGATGGATGATAATGAGGTTGGGTAACAGTGTGGTAAATAGGGGGTTGGACAGAAAGAGGAGGCATGCCGGATCCTGGATGCGTGCTACCGGGAGGGGGAGAAGTGCAGGAAGTGGTGCCCCCTCCCCCAGGAAAACCATAGCTCATGAAAGGTTGAGCGGAAGGATGAGAGATAGCTCCAACGATACTGTTGGCAGAATGAGGTGCCCCTGGTGCATTTGCATTACCGGGTCTGGGGAGATCAGGTAGAACAGTATAAACATAACCTGTCTGAGCGTAGACCAGGTCATATTTTAACGCCATTTGGAGGGCAGCTTCTTCGGTTTGAGGAAAATGCGATGCGACATCTTTCCCGATAGGTGGCAAGAGAGATCTAAGGAACCAGTCCATGTAGACACGGTCTTTGAAGGTAGGAGATTGAAATAGGCTCTTTCTTCTCCGCCATTCCTGGACATGATCGGATAGGCGGGTTGCAGATGATTGACGGAAAGAAGTCAAAAGTTCGATACCAGTGTCATAACTAAGGGGAAGCTGGAAGTAAGATAAAAAATCCCGAGCAAGAGTCGCAAAGGTGGTATGAGAGGAAGTGGGCTGATCAACATACCACTTAGAAGCTTCACCTGTAAGCGTGCGTTGGAACAATCTAAGACGGATGGAATCATCAGTAATGGAATGGGAGGAACACCACATGTGGAAAGATCAGATATGGTTGGAGGGATCCTCTCCAGCAAGGCCTTCAAACTTGGGAATGTCAGAGGGGAGCTTGATTGGCATACCAGGCCAACTAACATCGTGGCAGATAGGATCGTTGATTAACTGATTGAAATCGGGAAGATTGAGGCCTGCCATGAAGGGGAGCAAGGGAGCAGTCGAGGGAGTGCCTGTGGCAGTTCTACTAGTAATAGTCCCAGCATTAGGGCCGGGGTTTCCACTAGCGTTAGGCCCTAGACCAAACATGGTGAAGGTAATAGGGAGAGCCAAAAGTAGGGGGAGGAACCAAAGAGTGAGTCAGAGTGCGGACTGGGGGAAGGGCTAACTTGACGATGACGGGAAGGAGGAAGTCGACCATCCGGAAACTGAGGGTGAAGGCCAAGAAGTCTCTGGGATAAACGCCTTGCAATGATGACGAGAAGAAGAAGATCTGAAAAATGCAGGGAGGTGCAAGATCAAGTGAGGTCAAGGTCGAAACAAGGGCAGAGAGGTGCGGTGTCAATTGATTTTAAAGTTTGTGCCAGGCGGTGTTAATCAGGCTCTTTTTCACTTAGGGTCGGTGCATGGTGTGCGTTAATTTTAATTTTTAAACCCAGACATTTTGAGAGTAAAAGAAAAAGTGTGCTGTGTAACTGAAAATAAATCTGCGGTAAATAAGATGGAAATAACGGAAAATTAACAGCTAAAAATGCATCAATCTAACCCAAGAAGGCGGGTCTCTCAAAACTATTCTATAAGAGGGAAAAAAAAATCTAATCAAAACATGCTAAAAAGAGGCCAATAGATCTAAGGTCGGGAGGGGCAGGGATCTAAAGGAGAAATCTGCTGAAAAGAGGTGCAGAAAACAGCAAAGAGGCGGAGGCAAGGTTGTTGCAAAAGAGGAGGGAAACAGCTAAAGGCAGTAGGGAAAAGGAGGTGACCCTAAAGAAAAAACCAAACAAAACTATAAGAGGTGATTTGAAAGGGAAAGTAGCTGAGCTGATCTGTAAAAGAAATGGCTGAAACTCTGAAAATTTAGACACTTACAGCAGCTAAAACTCTTCCACAACAAGTGGAGGGTACTCAAGCCCTAGGGGGCTAGATTCCCACTTAGTTGAGTAAAAAAGAGCAATAAAAGGTCTAAATGGGTGGAGACGGAGGTCAGACAACCCTGACAGAGGTTCAGACAAAACCCAGAAAAATTTCAGAAAAATTCCAGAAAAAAGTCCAGGTCGCAGTTTTTGACCTGTTTTTCGCTCAGGTCACAGTTTTTGGGTTGTTTTCCGCTACCCAGGATGCAGGTTTTGGGCCAAAAAGTGCGACCTACACTTCCAGCACTCTCAGCGGTAGATTTCAGAAAAAAATGTCGTCTCAGCTGCGGCTGATGTCGGTCACCTGCGCAATAGGGCCAGAAACACACGGAAGTTAAAAATTTGAATGTTTGAGGGTTTTAGAGGTGAAAAGCACCATAAAAATAGAAAAAATAGAAAATTTAAGAGAAACCCTAGGGTCTGAAACAACTAGATATGCAGGAATATATAAAGCGACAACGGTTGCAAAAGAAAAACTGTGTGGAGTCGCCAATTGTTAGTATGATTCTTTCGTCGTAAAAGATCAATTTAGCTACGCATACCAAGTAGCCCTAACATCAATAATGGCTAAAAAATATCTTTAAGTTTGCTGCATAAAGTTAGATCTAAGCACAAAACACATTAAGAAGATAAAATGTAAAATGGCTCCATGCATCCAATGGACAAGACAAGAACAATATATTTAAAAAGAATCTTATATTATATTAAAGAATGGGGCACCTGAGAGGAAAACAAGAAAGGTGTTTTCTGGTTCTCCTCAGTGGGATGGGTCCTTGGAAGTCCTCAGTGTTTCAGATCTAACATTTCTCTCTCTTATGGATATGGAAAAGCAAACATGGAACTCAATGGGAGTTCACAAAACAAAATGGAAAATGGTGACCAAGAGAAGATCCAGAGTGATAATGCAATGGAGGTGATTAATGAATGGGGAGAACCTTTCTATTTATAACAAAATATTGGGGTGTTCTAGAACTCGGTGTATGAATAAAATATTATTAAGCAAGTTCTAGAATCACCCTTTAGGAATATTTTATTATATTTGTTGGAGGGAAAAGGATTTTTGACTTGGGTCAATTCCTTTATTTAGAAATAACAAATAAATAAATGATTTATTTATTATTTTAGGGAAATGATGGGAATATAATTAAATAAATAATGGTTTATTTAATTATTTAAAAATGATTTAGTCAAATTTAACTAGAAATAGTATTTAAATAACTTATTCTTAGGAAATAATCAAATAAATAATGATTTATTTAATTAAATTCCTTGTTTTGGGTTAAATGTGACCAGGAAATATATGCAAATGTTATTTTTTATGGTGAAAACAATTTTACTTAGGGTAAAATTGGTCTTACATGGTGTACTTGGGTTCATCTAATGGTAATAGGTTAGATGACCAAAAAATGTTGTAACAGGGCAAGTGGTTCATCATGGTGTATGTATGAATGGAACTTTCACTTATAATAAAATGAGTGTCGGCATGTATTCATGCATATATTGTAAATGTAGTAGGACTATTCTTGTTATGTTTTAAATGTATGTTGTTTAACTTACACATATACTTATGAACTATTTCATTTGAAATTGTATAAATATTGTTGAATGCGTACTCATGTTTTAACCCATCACCTTTAACTTGTGGACTATGACATTTATTAGTCTGTGTGATGTATTTTCAGCTCGTATTTTCATTTCAATCTATGACTATTACAGGCTTCCAAGGAGAAAACTTAATTTTCCCTTCACTATTAGAAAACACTCATGCACCATATTGAATTTCCATAGGGTCACTCACTTGTTTAACCAAAGACATTTTGCACCTCTCTATGAGTTTTACAATCCAAGGCATACCATTAAGCAACCCACTGTTGGGACTCATACTCCAAATGATTTGAGGTCTAGTTGGCACTACATATTGGGTAGATCCAGTGAATGTTGGTGGGTCCAACACCGTCAACAAATCTAGTTCTAGAAGGAGGGCTATATGACAAGTTGCGCCCTTGAAGTCTGTTTTGAATTTTTTCACTCATTTTATGAATTCTTCCTAAATCTTACTCCCTGTTGGCCTTTTACCACACATAACATGGAGAAGTGGTCCCTATAAGGAAATCACAGGGCAGAGGCGTGAATGTTCAAGGGGAAGGCCAAGCTATTCAAGCACGAGCCAGATGGATGCCCCATAGTCAAAAGAATAGTTCAAGAGTTGGACCAATGGACACGTTCAGAATATTGCACACATGTCAGGGTCGAGTTGGGCTTATTTAGAAGCTCAAGAGAGACTAGCGCTGCGGAATACCATTTAATGCTAAGATGTCTTGAAGTTAAAATTAAACAAGATTATCATTCTTCCAAGTTCTGGTACAATGAAGGCTCGTATTCATCGTGCCCAGATCCAACAACAACCCAGGAGCACAAATTGCACGATATTTATACCAAGGAGCGCCCCCGCAAGTAGTCTCGTTAAATCCGCTCTCCTGCAAATCAACGGTGGACATTAACTACAGGAACACTCTCTTAAAATTACAAAAAACCGCTTAAGTGCCCCCGCAAGTGGTTTCAGGTTTCAATAAAGGAAATTACGAGGTGATAGCTGAAGCCCACACCCTTTACGTTCAAATCGGAGAAAGTAGAGAAATGACGTATTTTCCTTAAAAGAACTTAAGGGTTTTGGAGGAGGCGCAAAGCGGAAAATAAACGATCAAGATCAAAGCGCAGAATTGAAGCGGAGAGATGGAAGAAGAATATCATAACACAGGAATGCAAGTCAGATGGAAGGAAAATATTAGATCGTGAGATCTAAGTTAGAGATAAGAGGTCAAGAATGGATATCGCAGATAAAGATGCATGAGATTTAATGGATCAGAGATTCTGGAGAAGAGCCACATGTCAGCCATAGGTTCCATCACATATCGCACTTCACAAATCTTACCATTTACCCTCTGCCGCTCACAGATAAATCTTGCAATGTGCGATATGCGGGTGGTTCCACCTCCGTCTTCCACGCCACTCCCACTCATCACATATCGCTCACCACAACCTTTAACATTTACCTCCTCACACTTCGCACTTCTCACTTCGCAGAACATAAAATTTATCCCCCACTGCTGCCAGCTAAACCTTGTGACATGCGATCTGTGGGCGGTCCCACCTCCATCCTTGCCATGTCACCTTCTCCTCCATCTCACTTTGCACTTCGTAGATTTTAACGTTTAACCTCCGCATGTTCACACATAAAATTTGCGACGTGCGATCTCCTAGCGGTCTCACATCCGTCCATGCCACGTCACATTCCCTGCCCCTGCACTTCGCACTTCGTAAAACATAACATTTAACTTTTGCTGCGCACACATAAATCTTGCGATTTGCGATGTGCGAGCAGTCCCACCTCTGTTTTCCACGTCACTTCTGCCCATCGCATATTTTATCAGTCACCTCTCACCATTTATAACAAAGGCTCCCGAAGTGCGATTTGGGATATATATTTCGGACCCCACCTCTGTGCCACATCATCAAGTCCCTTCCCTAGCCTCTATTCTGCTCTTTTCAGTGTTAATAAGCCCCGCTAACTCCACTTTTGCTTCCGCCATCCATGCCCCCCTTCGAAATTCGGTTCTCGGTTTGCAATTCAAGACACAGCATGGGCTTTTGGGTGGAGCGTGAAAGTATGGCTTATTCAGTTTTCTCAAGAAACCTCTGCTAGAGAGCCAAGCATGCGTAGTACGACTGGTCATTTCATAGCTACTGAGTGGAAATCATGAAAGTTAGAGAGTGGAGGATTCCAAATAGCAGATGGAATCATATAATGACAGCCAGCTTGCGCACCTATGACCGCTCCTTTCCATACCATTTGAAGGCTCCCTTAAATGGCCTCCATGGAGAAGTATTTTGTTTCTTTTTACTGTTAGATAGTGATGTTTTGTTGGTGAAATCCCGATTTCACTCGATTCTATTTTGATTCTCTGTTTATGGGAGTGATTTCTTGATGCACACTCAGCTAGTCAGTTAGGATATTTTTATTTCACATGTGTGGATCGATCATGAGAATTTGATTCGACCGTAAACCCTGAAAGAGAACTCTATATGTAGTGAGTTTCAAGAGGAAAGAAGGGTTATGGAATTTTGGAGAATTTTGCTGTAGTTTTATATGATTGTGCTCCCTGTGCTTTGAGATACATATTTAGGATAGATATTTGAACTTAATATGATACATCAATGTAATTTGGATTCCTGATGGAGCAATGAGTAGTATGTATCTGTTTTCTTCTCTTAGCAGTAATCTCCTTTTTATGTATAATCATATTTCATGCTTTGCTGCTTTGATGGTTTGTGTAATGTAACGCTCATGTGTTAATGCTCAAGCATTAAGCTTGTTGAACTCCCTTAATTCGTGCTCCACGAACCTCTGTTGTTGTCCATATCTCATTCATATCTACTTCCTCTAAGTTCACGGGGGACAAATTCTTAATCCTCTTAATCCTGTCTCTTGTGGGTTCCTTCTTCGTTCTTTCTCAACACCTCTACATATTTTTAAAGCTCCTGCTCATTTTTTTATACTTGGCCCATTTAAAATCCATCAAGCTTCACAACCTCCTAAGCCTTCTCACAATATAATGAATTCATGGTCTTCTCCACTCTTGAACCACCAAAACCATTATTCTCTTGACCCACATTCTGTCAGAGGAATTTATAAAATTTTCCACATTTAACCTCTGATTTTAAGATGTCTTAGGCACTGGTATTTTGCAACTCAAGGTTGTCTCTAGGAGCTACAACATCTTTTTGGCGCCGTTGCCGGGGATATGAATGGAGAAATATTTTCCCTGGGATATGACATTATCTTCACCCTTCAATTAGGTGAGCACGAAGGGTTGAGAGTTGCATAGCCCTCACCTTGGCGGCTCCGCTGTAAAATAGTCCTAATTAGAAGTAAACATGACTTTCAATAGGCCTCACACCAGATTCAAATCCATCATCTACACCCACCTCTAAATCAGATGGTAGTGCCAAGTTTCCTTTTGAACAAGTATGCCCCCTTGGCCCTCCCTTAGCCTCTAAATGATATGCCGCAAGACTATCTAGAGCAGTTGCCTCGGTTCACTGGGGAAGACAGTAATTTTGCATAGAGACATATTGAAAACTTCTGCGCATTTGTTGAGAATGTAAATGTAGATCACTTAGATACGGTGTTAAGGCTTTTCATCCAATATTTGGATGGAGAGGCCAGGAAATGGTTCAAGTCTCTAGCCAAAAACACAGTGCACACTTGGGAAGAAATGGAAAATTTCTTCACATTGAAATGGGTGGAAAAGAGGGACCATGGATATGTCCTCACTGAGTTTAATTCTCTCAAGAAGAGACAGGATGAGGATGTGACATAATTTATAAAGAGGTTCAATAAGCTTTATAATAATCTCCCTGTCGAGATAAAGCCTCCCCAAAAGCTGCTAAGGTGGTCTTCGCAGGAGCTTTCGAGCCAGATTTTGAGTTCACCTTAAGAGAAAGAAGATCCACATCTCTGGATCAGATCCAGACTGATGCATTGGAGGTAGAAGCAAAATTTTTTTCTACTGGTAAGTTCAAGTGGAAGACAGAACATGAAGCTAGAAGTAATAAGGGGGGGGAGGCTTCTACCTCAAATCAGGAGAGGGAATCACAGGAGTATAGACTTGAAGAAATGAACAAGCTGATCAAGAACCTCTCAAATAAACTGGTTAAGCTTAAATCAAAGGGCAATAATTCCCCTCCTTGTTCCAACCAACTTATTCCTAACCGGGGGTTTAATCCTCAATATCAGAGGCCCCCTCTGCGGCTATTGCAACAAGTCGAGGAAGTCACAGATAGCCAAGAATATCAATCCCTCACCTACTCTAATGATGAGGAGGGTGAACCCATCCTACAAGGGGAACAAGAAGAAGAGGAAGTCCCTCTGAAGGATCAAGAGATTGACAGTTACTGTAGGAAGTTCGTGGATTTCATGCAATCTCAACTCCACGAGAAATATGACTTCAGTTCCTCTAGAAAGAGAACCTGAGGGTAGCAATAAGATGAAGAATCGAACAAACCCCTCCTAGTCCTGCTAGTAAAGGGAAGAAGCCATTAGAAGAATCATCCCCTCATAAGGCCACTACATACTCTTCCACAAAGCAAGAACCTGATCCTCCCAAAGATAAGAAGACCTCATCTATACCCTTGAAACTGCCCGACCCTCTGTAGAAATTATATTCACTAAGCATGCATATTTCCTTGATTCACCTGATCTCACACTATTTAAATTTATGCAAAATACTGAATCAATTCCACTTTTTAATCTTTTGCGGAAAAATTAATTGCACACACATGTGAAGCATAAACAAAAATAACCAATCGCACATAACATAGTTTTTAACTGGGAAACCTTGAAGCTGAAAACCCCAAATATATATTATGTATCATGGAATCATATGAAAATCCTCATACAAAGCTTATCAAGCTCTCAGTACAGTACAATCATCATACACTAATCAAGAACAATCTTACAAATCCATGCACCAATCTTTTCCCTCCTTCTAGCCTGCCTCCACTGCGCAATCCCTGCTGAAGAATAAATTTGAATGAATTCGAATTACCCTTGCCTTGACTGCGTAATTCTCATTGGCAACTCCAATGTGTGTGTGATGCAATCAATGCATCACTATAGTCACAACAGATAGTATATCTTGCCCTTTCACCTATCTCTCCACTGGGTCTCCACTGAAACTGCCATGCACTGTAGTTAATTGTTGTATTGTTCAGTTGATTAATGATTTATTATTTGTAAATTAATTAACTAATTAATTCACTCCACTCTCACTAGTGCATCATTTAGTTAGACTAGATACAACTAGCTCAACTGAGTCTAACTGAGTTAAACTAAATACAACTCCATAACTACTTCTTCCAACTATGTCATAACTCTGCCACTTGAGTTCTAACTGAGTTCTCCATGCATTAGCTCCAGTAAACCCTTGGGAATTTTGTAATTTCCTCAGTCCACTGATGTGCCACATCTGTGCATTGAAACAAAGTGCTCCAAGAGAATAAGTTATTGTTTAGTGTCTGATTATTATTAAGAGCTAATAATAATCGACATGCATCTATTTTTAGATCAGTGATCTATAAATAGACTTCGCCCAATATTCTAAAAATAGAATTTCATCTATTTCTCCAACTTGACCAACCATCCACAAATAGCATCCTGCAACTTCTGAAATATGATCATCATGTCTAAAAATAGACTTGCGCCAAAAATAGCTTGCGGACCCACTTAGTGAAGGCGACTCTTTTGACTAAGCTCATCATCTTGTTGAATCTCAACACTCCCTCTCAAAAAGATAGGGATTATCCTTCACCCCGATCCTGCCTCTATGGTATTCGAATTTTCTCCTGGTGAGTGCCTTTGTCAGAATATCTGCATCCTTATCCTCCGTAGGAATGTACTGAAGCAACATGATCTTCCACTACACACAATCTCTAATATGATGATACTAGATATCAATATGTTTAGATCTATCATGAAACACAGGATTAAATGAGAGTTTAATGCAACTCTGATTATCACAATGTATCACTGTGGGATCTAAATGTGAACCAAAAAAACCAACCAGAATCTTCCTCGTCTAGATAGCCTCACATTCAGCTTGACTTGCTGCCATGTATTCCACTTCCGCTGAACTGAGTGCCACGGATCTTTGTTTCTTGCTGTACCAAGAAACTGTCGTAGATCCAATACTGAAAATCCCTCCTGATTTTCTCTTTCTATCTGTTGGGCTTCCTGCCCAATCTGCATCCGTGAAGCCATGAAACTTCACCTCATCCGTCTGTCTGTACCATAAAACATACTCAGATGTGCCCCTGAGATATCTCAAAACATGCTTGCCTGCCTTCCAAAAGAGCTTGGTAGGCTTAGCCATCGCTTGTGAAAGTCGGTTCACCGCATAGCATATGTCCGGTCTTGTATTAACTAAATACATGAGAAAACCCACCAACTATTGATAAACAGTGGCATCCACTACCTCTGCCGATGTAGCATCCTCTTTCTTCCAATTTCTTGGAAGAGGAGTGTCAATAGGCTTGTAGCCTTGCATGTGAAACTTCTCCAGTATCTCCCGGGCATACTTGCCTTGAGACACAAATAGTTCACCTTCCTGATACCATATTTCCAATCCAAGGAAATAATGAAGGAGGCCCAAGTCCTTCATCTCAAACTCCTTTGCAAGATCTACCTTGCATGAGTGTATCAACTAATCATCACCTGTTAGTATTAAATCATCAACATAAAGTACAATGATTAAAAGTTTACCCTCCACCACAATTTGGTACAGGTTTGCATCCACCTCACTCTTGGTGAAGCCAAGTCCAGTGAAATAGTTGTCGATCCAAGTGTACCAAGCACGGGGTGCTTGTTTAAGCCCATATAGAACTCTTTTGAGCCTGCACACATGCAACTCGCTACTGAAGATCTAAAATCCCTCAGGCTGCTCAATGTACACCTCTTTCTCAATGATCCCATTAAGGAACGTAGTCGTCACATCCATCTGATGAATGTGCCAACCCATCTGCGCTGAGAGAGCAAGGATGGTCCATATGGAAGAATACTGTGCGACGGGTGCAAAGGTTTCTTCATATTCAATCCCCTCGATCTGTGAGAAGCCCCAGGCAAAAAATCTTGCCTTATACTTCTCGACGCTCCCATCAGTAGCTTTCTTTACCTTGTAGATCCATCTTGATCCTACAACTGATTTTCCCACTGTCCTTGGAACAATTTCCCAAGCACTGTTTCTGACAATGGAGTCATACTTCTCCACCATGGCATCTACCCATGTGGGCTCCTGCACTGCTTCTTCAAAAGAAGATGGCTCTGTCACGATACACTTGCTCATAAGAGCCATGTATCCAGTAAATAGGTTAGGTGACTGTCTCTGTCTGCACTGTGATGTAGGGACTCCTACATTCTGTGCCGCATCAAGCTTCAGTCTCTCAGCTTCTGTGGCACACTTTCTGCCTTGTCTAATGTTTGGTTCTGCATGAGTGGACTCCTCCATTCCATGAATCTCCTCCTGTGGTTGATCCACATCTAGAGGCTCATCTTTGGGAACAAGAAGTTCCTCCTCCGCATGCAAGTGTAGCTCCCTCTCAAGCGACAACTTCATGGCTTTCACCTCATTGAATTTTATATCCCTCCGCACAACAGTCATCCGACTGTCTGGAAAATACACAAGATAATTATGGGGTGTTTATGTGTACCCCAAAAATATCTCAACTTCTGCAGTCGACTCCAGTTTCTTCCTGGCGTCCTTTTTCACATGAATGTAAACAAGTGAGCCAAAAATATTCAAATGAGAAATATCAGGCTTCTTACTAGAAAATTCTTCTTCAGGTGTAGTCATGCCAAGTACTCTATGAGGAAAATAGTTTTGCACATAAACCGCAGTGTTGCATGCTTCCTCCCACAAGTGCATTGGTAGGCCCTGGTCATGCAGCATCGCTCGTGCAACACCCATGATTGTTCTTTTCTTCCTCTCCGTGATCCCATTCTTCTATGGGTTATGAGGCGCTATGAGTTCTCTTAAAATTCCTTCTTTTCTACAAAAGTCTCTGAATTCGCCTGAGATGTATTCACCACCATTATCGCTCCGTAGAGCTTTCACTTGCTTCCCCGACTCCTTCTCCACCAATGCCTTGAACTCACAGAACTTTGAGAAAGTTTCACTCTTCTTCTACATGAATAATATCCAACATCTACGAGAATATTTATCAACAAATATAACATAATACCTGTTTTTTGTTGTTGAAGCAACCGAGAAAGGTCCACACACGTCTGTGTGAATTCTCTCCAGGATCACCGAAGCATGGTTCTCCTTCTCATGAAAGGTGGTCTTCACAAACTTACCCATAGTACATCCCTTGCACTGATATGACTGTGTAAGAGTACCCTTGGGAATTCCAGTAGAAATCTATTGCAAAATCTTCAAAGCGCCATGGTGAAGATGGTCCAATCTCCTGTGCCATAATTCACCCTCATCCCGGCTCAGCACTTCTTCTGCTTTTCCCACCATTGTAGCGCAGCCATCTACCTCCAGCTTGTAGAGATTCTTAATTTGAACCCCTATCTTCTTGGTTTGACCCTTTGTTTTATGTCAAAGGAAGGCTTTTCCCTCACTGAAAACAACATCATAACCTTTATCTTCCAGCATTGTGATCGAGACCAAGTTATTCTTCAGACCCGGAACATGCATGAAATTCTTCAACAAGAATGGATTACCGAACTCCCTCTCAAAGGTAATGGTCCCAATTCCAGTCGCACTGTACCGACCATCATCACCCATCTCTATATGCATCTGGAGGTCCTTCTCCTCCAAGTCACTAAACAACTCTTTGTCTCCCGTCATATGGAAAGATGCACCACTATCAAGATACCGCACCGATCCCATACAGCTTGAAACCAAGCATTCGATCAAGGAGAAATCAAGCTCAAATTTCAAGGCTAAGGCCTCTCCATCTGCAGATCCAGCAGCCTCCTTGTTCTTCTTCTTCTGTGGACAGTTAGTGGTGAAATGCCCATGTTCGTGACAGTGAAAACACTTCACTTTGGACAAATCCTGCTTCCTGCCTTTAGCATCGGATTTTGAAGGATGTTTCTTCCCCTTCCCTTTCCTTTCTTTGGTATCCAAAGTGAAATTCTCTTCATCTTCATTCTTCGATGAATATCCATCCCTGGTACCCCGCCTTATCTCCTCCTACACAAGATCTGACCAAAGTCGCTCCCATCCCAGCAGTTTCTCCCATCCATTGACAGAGTCTTCGTAGCTATGCCAACTCTTCAGAAGCCCAAGGAGAGCCAAGCTCACCAATTCTTCTTCATCAACAGTAACCCCCACACTTCCCAGTTCATCCTTTCAATGGAAAAACTTCGTGAGGTATTTTGGAATACTGTCGCCCTTTTCCATTTTTATTTTTTTGAGCTTGTCTTTAAGCGCCAACTTCCTCTGGTCACTTTTGCTTTGGAATAAGTCTGTCAAAGCCTTCCACATTAAGAATGGAGTGGATTTCCCGTGAAGGTTGGACACAATATGGTCCTTCACACCTTCCAACAAAATTATCCTCGTCTTTGCTATCTTCTTTTGCCATGCGTCAAGTAATGCAACATCGCTAGATCCCGACTTAGGAACATCGCTATCAATGAAATCATTCAGCCCATTATCCTCCAGCACCGCCTCCATCCTATCCTTCCAGGCTATGTAATTCAAGCTCCCATCAAGGTAATACTCCAATCGCAACCCATTGAAAGACATTTCAATGTATACTCAACTTCTGCACCAAGAATCTTCTGTAGCAAATTCGAATTGTCCACCAGCACAAACTCACTTCACAATTGCAATCTTCAATAAAAAACGCTCTGATACCATGTAGAAATTATATGCACTAAGCATGCATATGTCCTTGATTCACCTGATCTCACACTATTTAACTTTATGCAAGATACTGAATCAATTCCACTTGTTAATCTTTTGCGGAAAAATTAATTGCACACACATGTGAAGCATAAAAAAAAAAAATCAATCGCACATAACACAGTTTTTAACCAAGAAAGCCTGAATCTGAAAACCCCAACTATATATTATGTATCATGGAATCATATGAAAATCCTCATACACAGCTTATCAAGCTCTCAGTACAGTACAATCGTCATGCACTAATCAGGAAAAATCTTGCAAATCCATGCACCGATCTTTGCCCTCCTACTAGCCTGCCTCCACTGCGCAATCCCTGCTGAAGAATAGCTCTGAATGAATTTGAATTACCCTTGCCTTTAATGTGCAATAATCATTGGCAACTCCAATGTGTGTGTGATGCAATCAATGCATCACTATGGTCACAACAGATAGTCTATCTTGCCCTTTCACCTATCTCTCCACTGGGTCTCCACTGAAACTGCCATGCACTGTAGTTAACTGCTGTATTGTTCAGTTGATTAATGATTTATTATTTTTGAATTAATTAACTAATTAATTCACTCCACTCTCACTAGTGTATCATTCAGTTAGACTAGATACAACTATCTCAACTGAGTCTAACTGAGTTAAACTAAATACAACTCCATAACTACTTCTTCCAACTGTGTCATAACTTTGCCACTTGAGTTCTAACTGAGTCCTCCATGCATTAGCTCCAGTAAACCCTTGGGAATTGTGTAATTCCATCATACCACTGATGTTCCACATCTGTGCACTGAAACAAAGTGCTCCAAGAGAATAAGTTTTTGTTTAGTGTCTGATTATTATTAAGAGCTAATAATAATCGACATGCATCTATTTTTAGATCAGCGATATATAAATAGAATTTGCCCAATATTCTAAAAATAGAATCTCATCTATTTTTCCAACTTGACCAACCATCCACAAATAGCATCCTGCAACTTCTGAAATATGATCATCATGTCTAAAAATAGGCATAGTCTAAAAATAGACTTGCACCAAAAATAGCCTGCGGGCCCACTTAGTGAAGGTGAATCTTTTCACTAAGCTCATCATCTTTTTGAATCTCAACACCCTCATAAAGAGTAGTTTGAAGAAGCCATTATAGAAAAAGGGCCCACTCCCTTTAATCTCCAAGAAGAACAATCCATGGTGGTTCTTGGACTACATGTGGAAAACTAGTTCTTAGCCTATTCTGAAGAAGAGGGAGGTGATCTTACCCTCCATGAAGGAGGGGAAGAGTTGGAGTGTTTCCCAGAGGAAAACAATAAAAATAAATAGCAGTCTAGTGGTCCGAAAATAGAGGCAGCATAGCTTAATTGTCTAGATCCACAAGAGTACCTTCAGCCACTAGTGTTGTATTCAGAGATTGAAGACCAATCAAGTGTGCCCAATGAAAGCCAAGAAAGCTTTCCAAAAGAAGACCAATCAGGTTTGTTGATTGAAGACCACTCAAATATTCTTTCTGAGTGTGAAGAATATCATAAAATTTCTTCATCATTAAGTTCTTCTTGGGATGTTAAGGAGGAAACACAACATATTGTTATTAGTTATGATTCTTTACCCGAGATGATTGAGAGTTTGCAACTCCCCTGCAAGCCTCCGTATGACAAAGGAAATGATGAAGAGCACACAAAGGAGTTGATTATAATGGAAAAGGAGAAGAAATAAGAGTCATTCTTGTTGTTTGAAGACAACTAGCGGCAACACAGAAGAAAAGCAGCAGTTTGGAATGAGGTTTGTTTTCTTGTTACAAATCCTCCAGAAAAACTCATGTTGCATGTTTACCATGATCCTTTGGTTAGTATATTGCAACCATTAGTAAAGGAAGAATTTTCCAGGTTCATCAAAAGAGCTATGAAATTCGGTGGAAGAGATCATTTTCCATGTTTTAAACCTATTTCTCTACCTACAGGAATGGGATGCCAATTTCAGTTAAGCACTCATTTGCTTGGCTGGATACATTGGAAGTCTGATTATTATTTGATGGGATAATTTTTTATTAGACTAGGTGTAGCTAAGAGTGCCAATAAGCTCAGTACTATGAGCATATTTCCAGTTTAGTTTTAGATTGCTTTGTATTTTTTAGTCTAAGTGTGTTTCAGTTTCCAGTTTCAACATAGTTCAGATTTCAGCATTCAAGATTTTCAGGGTGTGGTAGTGATTTTCGTTTTGATAGGTGGCAGTGCACAACTCAGTTGTAGTTTTGATTCAAGATTACAGTATGAATTTGCGACTCCATGAGCCCAATAAGGCATAGGCATTCAGGTCTGCAGGTTCTCAATGCACTTAAAACAACACGTTGCCCCAGATGGAGCTAATGTTGGCTTGTGACCGCACATAACATGGAGAAGTTGTCCCTATAAGGAAATCACAGGGCAGAGGCATGAATGTTCAAGGGGAAGGCCAAGCTATTCAAGCATGGGTCAAAAGGATGCCCCGTAATCAAAATAACAGTTCAAGAGCTAGACCAATGGACATGTTCAGAACATTTCACATAGGTTAGGGTCAAGTCGGGCTTATTTGCAAGCTCAGTAGAGACTAGCGCTGCAGAATACCATCTAATGCTAAGATGTCTTGAAGTTAAAATTAAACAAGATTATCATTCTTCTAATTTTGATTACAGTGAAGGCTCGTATTCATTGTTCCCAGATCCAATGACAACCCGAGAGCACAAATTGCACGAGATTTATACCAAGGAGTGCCCCCACAAGCAGTCGCGTTAAATTCGCTCACCTGTAAATCGAAGGTTGACATTAACTGCGGGAACACTCTCTTAAAATTCCAAAAAACTGCTTAAGTACCCCTGCAAGTGGTTTAGGTTCCAATAAAGGACATTACAGGGTGATAGCTGGAGCCCATGCCCTTAACCTTAAAATCAGAGAAAGCAGAGAAATGGCGTATTTTCCTTAAAAGAACTTAAGGGTTTTCGAGGAGGCGCAAAGGGGAAAATAGATGGTCAGGATCAAAGTGCATAATTGAAGCGGAGAGATGGAAGATAGAGATCATAACACAAGAACATAATTCAGATGGACGGACAAGATTATATCACAAGATCTAAGTTAGAGATAAGCGGTCAAGAATGGATATCGCAGATAAATATGCATGAGAGTTAATGGATCAGAGATTTAGGAGAAGAGTCACGTGTCGGCCATAGGTTCTATCGCATATCACACTTTGAAAATCTTACCATTTACCCTTCTTCGCTCACACATAAATCTTGCGATGTGCGATATGTGGGCAATCCCACCTTTGTTTGCCATGTCACTCCCACCCATCGCATATTGCTCATTGCAACTTTTAACATTTACCTCCCCGCACTTCGCACTTCTCAGAACATAACATTTAACCCCTGCTGCTCCCAGCTAGACCTTGCGACATGCGATTTTCATGAGGTCCCAACTTCATCCCTACCATCTCACCTTCCCCACCATCGCACTTCACACTTTGTATATTTTAATGTTTAACCTCTGCCTTCTTACACATAAAACTTGCGACATGAAATATATGGGCGGTCCCACCTCCGTTTGTGCCATGTCACCTTCCCCACCCCCGCACTTCACAATTTAAAAAACATAACATTTAACTTTCGATGTGCACACATAAATCTTGTGATTTGCAATGTGCGGGCAGTCCCACCTCTTTCTGCCACGTCACTTCCGCCCATCGCATTTCGCCCATCTTATATTTTATCAGTCACCTCCTGCTTTTTATAAAAACGGCTCCCAATATGCGATTTGCGATATGTATTTGGGGCCCCACCTCCACGCCACATCATTAAGTCCCTTCCTTAGCCTCTGTTCCACTCTTTTCAGTGTTAATAAGCCCCACTAACTCCACTTTCGCTTCTGCCATCCATGCCCTCCTCTGAAATCCGGTTCCTAGTTTGCAATTCAAAACACAACATGGGCTTTTGGGTGGAGCGTGAAAGTATGTATTATTCAGTTTTCTCAAGAAACCTCTGCTAAAGATCCAAGCACACGCAGAACGACTAGTCATTTCACAGCTCTTGAGTGGAAATCATGAAAGTTAGAGAGTGGAGGATTCCAAACAACAGATGGAATCATATAATGACAGCCAACCTACCCACCTATGACCGCTCCTCGCCATACCATTTGAAGGCTCCCTTAAATGGCCTCCATGACCAACTATTTTGTTTCTTTTTACTTTTAGATAGTGATGTTTTGCTGGTGAAATCCTGATTTCACCCGACTCTATTTTGATTCTCTGTTTATGGGAGTGATTGCTTGATGCACGCTCCTCTAGTCAGTTAGGATATTTTTATTTTGCATGTGTGGATCGATCATGAGAATTTTATTCGGTTGTAAACCATGAAAGAGAACTCTATATGTAGTAGTTTCAAGAGGAAAGAAGGGTTCTGGAATTTTGGAGAATTTTGTTGAGTTTTGTATGATTTTTCTCCCTATGCTCTGAGATACATATTTGGGAGAGTTGTTTGAACTTAATATGATACAACATTGTTATTTGGATTCCAAATGGAGCAATGAGTTGTATGTATAGGTTTTATTCTATTATCAGTAATCTCATTTTTATGTATAATCATATTTCATGCTATGCTACTTTGACGGTTCTTGTAATGTAGTTGTCAGTTGTCTGCAATTTTATCCATGCATTCGTGTCTGTATAATTCCCATGTGTTAACTCTCATGCATTAATCTTGTTGCACTCCCTTAATTCACGCTCCACGAACTTATGTTGTTGTCCATGTCTCATTCATATTCGCTTCCTCTGAGTTCACGGGGGACAGATTCTTAATCCTCTTAAGCCTATCTCTTGTGCGTTCCTTCTCCATTATTTCTCAGCGCCTCTACATATTTTTAAAGCTTCTTATCATTGTTTTATACTTGGCCCATTTAAAATCCATCAAGATTCACAACCTCCTAAGCCCTCTCGCAGTATAGGGAATTCACGGGAATCAAGCTCAAATGTCTTCTCCATTCTTGAACCACCAAAACCATTATTGTCTTGACCCATATTCTGTTAGAGGAATTTATACAATTGTCCACATTTTAGGATGTCCTAGGCACTGGTATTTTGCAACTCAAGGTTGTCTCTAGGAGCTACAACGCTCCCAACATGTTTTTCCATAAATTTGATTTTTCAAGTGCCGATGAATATCATTGATGACTTGGTGACATATTAAATTTAATGGTGAGGGTGAAACAACCATTCTTGAGCACACTGAACACTTTATTCAATTTTGCGAAGATTGAAAAATCCCCATCGAGGATGTTGGATATTGGTTGTTCATTCTCACATTCGAAGGGCACGTAAGGAAATGGTCACTACACATTGACTGATGCCTCTATTCACTCTTTCAAACATCTTGTCACAAAATTTTTTCGTGCTTTTGATGAATTCAATTATAAACTTATGTGTAAGAAAAATTTAGAAATGTGAAAATCACTTGATGAATCACTACATAATTTTCTTAATCATTTTTTGCATCTCTCTTTTGAATTTCAAAAAGAGGAATTTGACTGGGATTTATTGACCAAAATATTTCTATATCTTGTTCAAATTTCACTTACTTCACACGAGTTACAATCGCTTAAATCACACCCAAAAAACCTCGCTCGTAAAGCTTCCAAATCTAAGACAGACATGGGTGTTGTTCCAATTAACCCTCCACCCACTTTCCATTTAATAACTTTACTTCCGCGGGTTGTGGTGGGAAAGATTCAAAATTCACCTATTCATGAACCACCATTTTCTCTCACCCCACATACTCAAATTCCTATGCAATTTGGGACTTCAATCCTAGTGATTGTGATGAAGTTTTATCTCCTCATCCTCCATCCTTTGGTTACACTGGTCCTCCAGATTGTGATTCTTTGTGTTTTCTCATTTGAAATATTTCTCTTGATGTTCACGAGGATCAAGTGTTGGATGGAGTTCATGTTTGCTAGGTCCCTATAATACTAGTGTATCCCCTTATTGTTATTGTTAGTGTATCCCTCTTATTGTTATTTTTGTGCCCATGTAGTTATTGTTATTTTTGTGCCCACGTAGTTATTGTTATTATTGTGCCCCATAGAATCCCACTGTTTTATTGTTGTGCCCTTACATTCTTATTGTTATGTCGGCTAGGATTATATTGTGACCCATTGGACTCCTATATATAGAAAGGAGGTTTTTTCATTTGAATCATTCAAGAATTTTTCATTTATATAATTGAAAGGAGGCTGCCCCCTTGAAGAGGTTGATTTCTAAGTCGTTGATCTATCTTTTCTTCGATTTTGTGAGTTGGTTTCATAACATTTGGTATCAGAGCTTTGGATACTAGGGTTTCACTGCTGCAAACAGGTCATCTTGGAATTTTCGCTATAATTTTTTTCTACGAAGGTTCAGAAGCTGAAAAAGACCTATTTGAGCTGAAATATGGAGGAAATTCGTGTAAAAATTTCAAATCTTGGTTCACTAGATTTTTAGAGATATGATCTGAGGAAGTTAAGGTTTTTGCAGGCTCCGGAATTTTCATCGAAAATAGGTGATTGAGGGAAGATCATCATAACTTTCATTTTAGAAATTGGATTGGAATTTTGTAAAGAGGGGCCACAAGTACAAAAAATTTAGTTTATTTTGTATTGATTTCAAATCTGAAAGTCAAAAAAGTGACACGTGGCTTGCTGTACAAGTTCGCTTTTCTGAACCAGTCCATAATTAGGTCATTGTGGGAGATAGGGCATAAATTTACCTTGAAGAATCCAACTTAGGTCTAACCTGTGGCATTGGAAAGAAAACTCAGAGGGCTAGCATAGGATTGAAGATAAAATCTTGGGGATCCAAAATTATTGAGATACATTAGTTTCAATATCAAGCTCCTCAAAAGTAATAAAAAGGTGTGTATTTTTTTTTAAATTGCATAAGTCTTGTTTGAAAAATCAATTTGAAGTGATTCCAAGGGAATATTGAAGCATATATATCAATATTTGGTTCTAAATTCCCCCCAAAAATAATTCCACGCCCATTAAGCCCTCAGAAGACTCTACTATGACTCATGAAGAGAAAGAAGTGCAACATGATATATCAAAATTATGAGACCAAGAGCAACAAATTTCTTTCTCGAAAAAAGTAAAAAGAAATGAAATGGAAGCTAAGATCAATGGTTTTGAAGAAAGGCATGGATGGATTGAAGAAAGACGTGGAAGTTAAGATCGATGGTATAGAAGATGTTAGGGTCCTATAATAATAGGGTTCATTCACTGATTTCCTATTATTCTATGCCTAACCCCTGTATAACCCTTTCCGACTTTGAAACAATCATTTTACATAGTTTTCGAGCCAAAATTCTGCAAAATTTCAACCCGCAGCCATCAAATATTGCACAAGAACTTCACATTGTTCAGTGATCGAAAAGATACCATAGAATTCATTCAACCCATTCAAAACCTTCAGAAACCATATTCAAAGCCCAATACCTGCGTATAACAGGTATTCTTCAAGCAAATTAAGCCTGTTTTAAATCTGAAAAGCCCTATTAAAAGGAAAATTACATTCATAAGTTTAAATTTATCACATAACCCTATCAAAATGCCCAAAAAAACGGGCCAAACCCTGTCAAATTTTCTGCAGAAACCCTATTTCTTAATGCGCGTTGTTTTAGAGAGAAATTTTGAGTTTTTATAGTTTTTATAAACTGTTCAAACTCTAAATTAAGCCAGAAACCCTCTGAAGGTATCCTAAAACCTCTACACCTGAATTAAATGATTTTTAAACTCAATTTCTCAGTGAAAAATCCCAAGAAACCTCTGTTTCTTGTGTCTAAACCAGTAAAAGCCCATAAATCCTGTTGAGAATCCAGAATTGACAAGAAAAATCCAAAGAAGACCATACTTTGCTTATTTTATCCAAGAAACCTCTACTAAAGTAAAAATACTTCTGCAAACTGTTTAATCTTGCAGAAGCAGCCAAAAATGCCTAAAAAGTAGAATTCTAGCAATCATGAATGTTCTAAAGTGCCAAAATCAACTCCAGCATGACTTCTAAGAATGATATTATTGTAAATCCTTTGCAACCCCTTGTCATAGACATTGATCACATTCCATTAGCTGATGTTGACTACAAGATAGCAGACCCTATTATTGAATTTAATCTGCTATATATTCATAACTAGAGCTATGAGAAGTCCCTAGATAATGAAGAAGAAGTCCATATTTGGGAATCTCACTTGCCCAAATATGTTGTTCCATTAACTCATCCATGTCAAGAGGTCATTAGGTTATGTCAACAGTATTATGTGCCTGAATAGAGAGCCATAGTAAATGCCAAAAAAGAAGTGCTTCTCACCATTAATGTTGAATCCATTAACCAGATGCTACAACTTCAGCCTGATCCTCAAGCAATCCCTTTATCCATAGAGGCCCTTAACAAGCTGTACATTGGCCTAGACTTTCCCAAAAGATTCATGATTTTCCAAACATTTATGCCCTTGCATGTATAAATTCCTCAAATAAATCCCTCATATTCCACTTCCAGATTCCCAGAATGTTCAAGACATGTGATTTCCATGCTTTCATTCATCCTAGGGTACTTTATTGATGAACACACAGATGAATCCATCTTGGGTTTCTTATCCACTTTTACCCCAGGACAACCTCCATTAGTAATTTTTTATTATGCTAGTTATATTGCAGACAATATTCATGATCAATTGATTAATTTTCCAATTGAAGGATTGTTCAAATACACATCCTTCCTCTTCCACATATTTTTATATTTTCAAGCAGATAATTTTCCAATTACTCTTCAAAATCTGGACATAGAGGGAAATCCTCTTTCAGTCATTTTCTGGACCTCTTTGATCAGGAAAGAGTCCACAAAATTCACATATGCAGAGCTTTCAGATTCATTCATTCATCCATTGATCAAGATAATTACAAATACAGAGCAGCCAAGGATAAATGATGAGATGAAGAAGATTTTACAGTTGTTAGAACAAAACAAAATTGTTGATTGGTACTTATATGAAAATCACACTAAGATCAAAGTCTTTGGATCTAATTTTTTGCCTTACAAATTACCCAAACATGTATCAATGAGGATATTTTCCTTGGAGCATATCAAGAAAATTCTAAACTCTGATTCTATAAATTTCATGGCAGCAAAGAAGAAAACTCAGTTCAAATTGAGGAATCAAATAGGGCCATTCATTTGCAATCATAGGGATGTAGAGAAAGAAGCAACTATTGGGATACATGTTTGAAGAAAGCTTTCCTTGGAATTATGATCCAAAAGGGATCCTAAGTAAAATGAGGGTTAAATGTAAGTTAACCCCCTTCATTCATGAAAAGTGATACTAGTCACACTTTAGAGACTGCAGAACAGCCAGAAAAATCCACTAAGAGAGTTAGAGAAGAAGGTGTCTATGTTGGTGAAACTACTTCTGAAACTAAATTCAAGTTAAGATACAACAGAAGGCCTAAAATAGATTCAGTGGGTAAAGAGAAGGTAAAAATTTATGTTGAAGAAACAAATCTCCCAGATACCAACACAAATTTACCAGAGACAAATGTTGACACTACTACAGTCATCATCAATGAGCCTGTTACTGAAAAACAGAATGAAGAACAAGTTAATACTGAAGATGCACAGTTGATAGAAAGACAGCAAAGCATGGAAGCCTCATCCTCACAGAAAATTGAGGAGAAAGATCTAGATATCAAAGAAAAGTACAAACAAATCAAGTTAAAGAATGAAGAGATAAAAAACAATATCTATTCTCAATATCTCAAGAAAACACCAAGTGTTCAAAATAGGCTCTTGTTTGCATTTGATTATTCAAACCAAAATCTAATCATGTCAATATTGCAGCCTATAGTGACATCTCCAAAGACAGTGGTAGATTATAAAAATATTGAAGTAGAGGTCCCAACAGATAAAAATCATGCTCTTGATCAGATTGAATTCCTAGATTGGCTCAAATAAATGCAAAAACACAAGAGCAAAAGGCTATTAGACTTAATGAAGAATTGAATAAATTGCAGAAGGAATTAACCTTGAAGGAACAGATTTCCTATGTGAAAAATCATTTGTGGAATAACATCATAAAAGCCATCAATGATGTATGGCCCTCAATTCAGGTGATTTTTGAACAGAAAGATTTACTCAAAGCGGCATTAGAAGAGATTCGGAAGACTAAGGAGGAACTAGATAACAAACCAGAACAAGCAGTTGAATTGATCAAGTTCCTTAAAAACAAAAGCAGACAAGATCTAGAAGAACTTGAAATTACGGACAGGATTGAAACTATCCTTCAGATAAGGAAATTTATTACCAAAAAGAACCTGATGAAGGAAATTGAGGAAAAATGTGAAAATATGAACATCACCATAACCAGGTTTATGGTCAAATTTGAGAATTTGAGGCAAAGAAGTTTGCCTAATATTTTTTTCATCAATGACAAATTAATGCCTTAGGATGATTACAATCAAAAGATCAGAGAATGTTGAAAGATCAGGTGGTATACAAGGCATTCCAACAGGAAAAGTCTTACTCGGACGTTTTGAAGACTTATTCTATTTACAACATGAGATAAGACACTTGTTTGTCATCAATCCAACTTTTGTCAGGTACACAAAAGAATATGAGAATTACAGGAAGCTAAAGAAAATACAAATTCCAAATGATGAAGTTTGGGAGTCATTAACATATTTACTGTAAAAAGGTAAAAAGGCAAAAAGATAACAGTGAAAACAAATTTTTGAAATTGCAGTCAAACAGATTTATTACATTAGTAATGATATTTTACAGAGTTTAAAGAGTATCAGAGGTTAAATAGAATCAGTGAAAGAGTATCAGTTAAAGCAGATCATATTTCAAAATAGACTTGAAATATTTAAATCCGGAAAGGAAGACACCAAGGCAGCCAGTTACATATTATCCTCAATCAGTTTCTATTTTATTTGAGTTGATAGGACAAATTGTTGATTTGTTAAGAAACTGTCTCTATTTTGTTGTAAAGATATTTTTATTTCCTTTAGATAATTCCTAGAAGCATTCTAGGATATTTTGTAAACAATAATGTATAAATACTTCATCTTTAGAAGTATTAGTTTGGAATAAATTGCTGAAGATTTCTATAGTCATTTTTGTGGACTGGAAGGCTTTTGTGTTTCAAATTTCGAGTAGCAGACTGGATCAGATCAATTAGCATCATATTTCAGGATTCATGTGATGAGCTATTTGGAGTGAAGTATTTTCCAAACTTGTCATTGTTATCTTTCTTTGTTTCATGCAATCCATTATGTGTTCTAAATTTGAATGAATGAATAGGAGGATTACTTTAGGATTTGTTAAAAGCACCATGTCTTAACTATTTGTCATTTCTATTTTTTCATCTGATTTCCAGTGTAGGGAACCCTTAATGTCTCCCTCTTGCGTTTGACCTCTACCTATTACTTCCCTTTTCTAGATCAAATAACCCTTCATTGCTCTTTATTCTGATCATACCATCTCACAAAAACAATTTCCAAGATCTCCAAGGGCTATCTATCTTGCCCTGAAAAACATTTGACTTTTTGACCTTGATCGCAGCTTTGTTTGCTTGACTTTGACTCCTTAACCCAATGGACAAATAGATTTCCCACTATCCATCTCTTTAAGTGATTTTTTCCACCAAAACAATCAAAACCAAAACCAATTGCACAATCATAGCTAGCCTAACATTTTATAAATCAAAAAAAAGTTAAATTTTATAGAGAGAGCCCTCTCTGAACCCTAAGAAGGCTAGATCCTAGAGTTTAAAAGTTGGTCTGTTGTTACCTCTAGTTTTGTTAAATAAAAACTAAAATATCACAACTAAATAATTACTAGTGTTAACATATTGGCGACCATACTGGGGACTAACCAATCCTTAGTTGTTAAATCAACCTTAAAGGAAATCATTTTTATCATCCTTTTGCATTAAAGATTGTTTAACTAGTTGAGTATAAAAATTTGTAATTCTGGCTTCTAGGAAAGTTTATTATATCAGGTCTAATCCGGATCCTAAACATGTTGTTATAGTAGACAACCCAGACCGAATTGGAAAAAAGAAAAAACAGATAGGAGATTTAGATGCTAAAGTTTCATTAATAAGAGTCAATTCATCACCCCAAGAACTAGTAAGTTTGCAGGATATAGAGTTTGATTTAGACTTTGAACATTCTTTATTCAGGACCAAATCTGAAAGTAATTTAAGTACTGTTGTTTTAGACCCTGTTTTTATTTCATTTTTGGAAACAAAACAGAAAACTATTAAAGCAAATTCTGAATTAAAAAAAGTAGTAAATCAAAACAAACTTGAGGAGATTAATGCTACTATTCTTAAGGAAATTGATGAGGCAATTGAATTAGCTCAGTTGTTAGCTTATACATCTAAACCTTCTATTCCTCATTTAGATACGACTAAATCATCTATAGTTTCTAATACCATTCAATCCACATATCCATTTAGTCCTATATTACCATTACAGCCTAGAATATTATTTCCTTCATACCCTACATCCACTTCATCCACTAGTTCACCTTCTACTTTGTTAAACACGTCATTTTCATTTCCCACTAGTTCCATATATATTTTAGTTCCACTTTCAAATACTTTAACTTCAGCTTTTAGTTCATCTACTATTGTTTCTAGTTCAACACCTTATATCCCAGTTTCATCAGCCACTACTTCCAGTTCAGCGCCTATCACTTCTAATTTACCTCCTAGCCAAGCTAAAATTCAAGCTATGGCTGCTAGGTATGCTCCCCTTGTCCTTCCAGTGCAACTTCACGATATTCCCCAAGATTACCAAAGTAATATACCACAGTTTGATGCTACAACTCATTACACAGCTCAACAACACATAAACAAAATGACATATTACTTTGAACTCCATGAGATAGATGAATCAAATGTAAGAATGAGGCTTTTTGCACAAACACTAAATAGGGAAGTCAAGAAGTGGTTTAAAGGTCTTGTAGCTGGTATTTTAACTGATTTATCTGTTTTTCATAGATTATTTTTAAATAAATGGGAAAAGAAGAAAACCCCCCTACAAATATTGTTTGAATTTGATGCAATGAAAAGAGCTCCAAATGAATATGTATAAGACTACTGCACTAGATATAACAGTGTTTACAATTCAATCCCTGAAAATATAAAACCCACTCCTAACTCTGTCGTACTCAAATTCCCAAATGGATTTGACACTGACATGGCATACTAGTTAAGAGAGAGAAATGCATAAACATTGGAAAGAATGCAAACAAATGTAAGTGTAGAAGTAAACATTCTAGCTAAGAAGGCCAGATTAAGAAATGAGAGGAGAGTAACTATGAAAGAAGAAGCCCCAAGTTCAGACAAAAAAATAGATATGTTAGCTAAAAATTTAGAGAGGATGATGGATAGGTTAGATAACATAGAAAGAAGACCTCAATGGGATAATCAACAACAAATCAAAAATCCCAATTTTAGAAAGAACACAAATTTAGGAAAATCAAAAGACTCGGCCCCAGACCAAACAATAAGACCTCCCATTCAAGAGAACTATGCTAAGAGTTATCACAACAATGATGATGAAGAGGATACCATAAATTTAATGGGAATAGATGATAATAATACTATCTTTCTCACACAGGAAGATCAAGAATTATTTTAACTCCAACAACTCCAATTAGATTCAGGGGAATCCTTTGATTACAAACAAGGTTATGAATTTGCTATTAACAAAGTACACAGTCAGTATAACCTAAGGAGTAAGAAAAACAATGATTCTTATACTAAGAAAAATTCCCAAACACCAAATAAGAAAACAGTAGAAGCTCCCAAAACAAAAGTTCTAAAAATTCTCCCCAGGAAAATAAGAAAAACACCAGTCCTTCCCAAAATATTTCTAGCACTAAAATTTCACCAGGCCCTAATATTGTTGACATAACTAATGAAGTTTCTAAAGCTACAAAATATTCACAAAAATCTGTTGCTACTAAAGCTCTTAATTCAGATAAAACATCAAACTTAGATCCTGAGATACCCAATGCTGATCCTAAATCAGCAGATCCAAGAGGTGCCTCTGAAAAAACAAATTCTGATAAATCCAAAGCTGAGAAAACATCTACTGCTTAACAAACCATTCCTGAAAAGAAAACAAAAAGCAGTACGACTCAAGAAACTCAAACTGAAACTGAAAATATAGTTGTAGAAAAGCAAGATAAACTAACACAAACTACAGTTACCAAAGAAGAATTGATTCAAATAGGTAAATCTCAACCTTCATTCAACATACAGTATAAAATTGCAAAACTGAAAATATTGATTCCTCCGACAGAATTGGTGAAACATGACTTGTATAAATCAACCATAACTGAGACATTAAACATAAATGATGGAGAAGATTCCATAAATCTGAATGATGATCAACCAGAGTTGATTTTTGGCCCAGATGTGAATGGAAAGAATTTAGATGGAGAAGTTCCTCCATTTTACATCAGTTTAACCATTCATGATCAAATTCTACACAACGCAATGCTTGATTCAGGAGCTTTACATAATCTAATACCCAAAGCTATAATGGAAACCCTGAATTTAGATGTCATGAGGCCCTACAAAGATTTATTTTCATTTGACTCAAGTAAAGTAAAATGCCTAGGTTTAATCAAATATTTATGTGTAACATTAGTTCAATACCCTGGTAAAAGCATATTAATGGACATTGTAGTAGCTGATATCCCACCAAAATATGGAATGTTATTATCTCGCTCATGGGGAGCAAAGTTACAAGGATCTCTACAATTGGACATGTCTTATGATACTATATCAGTTTTCGGTCAGCCAAAGAAATTATATAGGGAAAACTTAATGAAATATATGATTAGTAGTGCTGAAAGGTTAGTAAATTATCCAATTTATACCACACCTACTGATCTACATTCTTTCATCCTATGTAATGCTGAGACTGATAATGAAATCAAGACTGAACTAAGAGAAGAAAAGAAAACACAAGACAGTGATAATATTTCTCATGAATCTTTATGGCATTTAGACTTTGATGGTTAAGTAAATAAGTTAGGAGTAGGAGCAGGAGTATGGATAACTAATATAGAGAAAAATCATGTAAAAGTCCATTCTTTCAGATTGAATTTCAAGTGCACCAACAATATGACTAAGTATGAAGCTCTCATATTAGGATTATAGATAATTAAAAACTTAGGAGGTAAAAGAATAGCAATAATGGGAGATTCTGAGTTGATTGTAAAGAAAATTAAAGGAGAATATTCAGTTTACAATCCTAGATTAGGTCGATACAGAGATGTTGTATTAGATTTGATTAATGATTTATTGGAATTTAATTTTTCTGCAATACCAAGAATACAAAACTTACAAGCACATTATTTGGCAACCTTTTCTAGTACTTGTAATTTACCTTTTCAGCCTAATCACATGTATACTACATAAGTAAAACACAGACCGGTAATTCCAGAAAACCTCAAATATTGGCATATTTTCTCACAGGACCAACAAATTTACCAATTTATGAATAATGAAGGGGAATTTCAGAACTGTAAGATAGACATTGATTGTACCATAGATCAAGATTTAGACAGTGAAATAGATGTAAATAATGTAGACGTAAATAAAGTAAAGTTTGATAAACCTACTATATTTAGTCATTCAGATATAGATAAGTTAGAAAGAGTAGAAATTGATGAGATCATTGATGAAGAATCTAAAATATTAAATCTCAAAGAAAATTTCTTACCAAAAGGTTTAACTCCCTTAAAAGATTTGTTTGACTCAAATGATGTTGCTAGAAAACCCAAAATGGAGCCAGTTAGATCTGACATTGAGGAATGCAATATTGGTACAGAATTAAAACCAAAAATGATCAAACTTTCCAAAGCTTTACCTCAACCGGAAAAAGTAAAATACATAGAACTTTTAAAAGAATTTCAAGATGTTTTTTCTTGGAGTTATGAAGATCTCAAATCCTATGATACAAACATAATTCAACATCAAATTCCTATAAAGTAAGATCAAAAACCCTTTAAACAAAAGTTAAGAAGGATCAATCCTGTGTTGATGCTTTTGATATACAAGGAAGTGAAAAGAATGTATGATTCTCAAATCATTGCACCAATCAGATATTCTGATTGGGTTTCTAACCTAGTTCCAACAAGAAAGAAAACATGAGAGATTAGATTATGTGTCGACTTTAGAAATATAAACAAAGTATCCTTAAAGGATAACTACCCTTTACCAAAAATGGATCATATATTACAAAGGGTAGTTGGTTCTTATAGGATTTCACTGTTAGATGGTTTTTTAGGATACAACCAGATCTTAGTCCAACCAGAAGATCAACCCAAAATAGCTTTTACTACTCCTTGGGGCACTTTTATGTATGTAAAAATTCCTTTTGGTTTAATGAATGCAGGGGCAACCTTCCAAAGAGCTATGGATATAGCGTTTGCAAAGGAAATACATGATTTCTTAGTAATTTACTTAGATGGCATAACTTTGTTTTCTAAAACTGATAATGAACACTTGGATCATCTGAGACAAGTTTTTATTAAATGCAGAAAATTTGGCATCTCATTAAATCCTAAGAAAAACTTATTTGGATTAGAAGAAGGCAAGTTACTAGGACACATAATATCTAAAGAAGGAATCAGAATAGATCCTGCTAGGATAGAAGAAATTTTTAACATCAATCCACCAAGAAACATCAAAGAGTTACAAGCCTTTTTAGGTAAGATTATTTTTTTAAGAAGATTCATATCCAACTTAGCTGAGATAATTAGAGAATTAAATAACATGCTTAAAAAATATTTAGTTCTTAAATGGACTATTGAGGCCAAACAGTCATTTGAATCCATCAAACACGCCTTAACCAAAACTCCAGTCCTTATAAAAACTAACTTTAAGAAGGATTTCATCATTTTTTCATTTGCTTCAGAGCACACCATTGTTGCAGTTCTACTGCAGAAAAATGACAAGTGTTATGGACATCCCATAGATTTCTTTAGTAGAAAACTTAGAGATTCATCTTTGAAGTACAATATCATGGAGAAACAAGCCTTAGCTTTGATAAAGGCCATTAAAGACTTTAGAGTTTACATTCTCTATTCTCACATCATTTCCTATGTCCCAAATGTTGTAGTAAAAGACATTCTTACTCAGGATGGTTTTGATGGAAGAAGAGGTAAGTAGATTTTCACTATCTTAGAATATGACATAGAGATAAAACCCACAAAAGTTATCAAAGGTCAAGGTTTAGCCAGACTCATGGCTGAATCAAATTGTAATTCTTTTGACATAAATTTTATTTCCCATGTAGATGATCAGGAAGAGATGGCGACTCTAGAGATCAGTGTAGCCTTTTTATACTCACCATGGTATTCAGAAATCATATTTATATTACTAAACTTACAAGTTCCTCTTGGATTATCAAGAGCTAAAGTTAGATTTATAAACCTTAAGGCAGTAAGATTTTGTATTTTAGACAATGTAATTTTTTGGAGAGATCGTAGTGGGATTTTATTAAATTGTTTGTTAAAAGAAGAAGATAACAAAATAGTAGAAGAATTTCATGCGGGTGATTTTGGAGGACATCTTTACTGGAAGACTACTGCAGACAAGATACTGAGAGCTGGTTTTTACTAGCCTGCTTTGTTTGCAGATGTAAAAAGATATGTGATGTCCTGTCACAAGCTCCAAATCTTTGAGGGTAAAAAAAAGTTGTTACGCCTGCCTTTAAAGCCCATTTCTACTGAAATTCCATTTCAACAATAGGGTCTTAACTTCATTGGAGAAATTCACGCCCCATCATCAGCCCAACTCAAGTGGATTCTGACAGCCACTAATTAGTTTAACAAGTGGATTGAAGCCATACCCTCTAGGCAAGCCACAGATACTGTCATTATCTCCTTTCTAGAAAGTAACATTATTTCAAGATTTGGATGTCCCCAAAAGATAATTAATAACAATGCAGCAACATTCAAATCTAAAAATATGATTGAATTTTGCCATAAATACCATATTACCCTAGGCCACTCTATTGCATATTACCCTCAAGGTAATGGTCTAGTTGAATCTTCAAATAAGAGCCTTGTAAACATCATCAAAAAGTTACTTGAAGATAATAAAAAGATTTTGAATAAGAAGATTTTCAATGCCTTATGAGCAAATAGACTTACAACTAAAAAATCTACTAGTACATGCCCTTACCAGATTGGTTATGGAATGGATGTTGTTTTTCCATCTTCCTTAAGAATATCAATAATGAAGATTATCCAAGAGTTACAAGTTGAAACAAATGACATTCCAAGAAGGATCAATCACAATATTCACTTGCAAAAAACAAGGGAAGAATTTTATATCAAGTCTCAAGTTATTTAGGATAATATTAAGATTTTTTTTGATAAAAAGAGTAAAGAATATGATTTGTACATTGGAGATAAAGTGTTAAAATGGGATTAAATAAGGGAAGAAAAAGGTAAACATGGAAAATTTTATTTTCTATGGAAAGGAACTTATGTCATTTATGGTTATAGAGGTAACAATGCTTTCTTTATAAAAGAAATAGATGGGTCAGAGATGTCAGAAGGAGTAGTAAATGGCAGAATGCTAAAGCACTACTACTCCCCTGAGATAACAAATAGTTAGCTTCATTTACTTTGATCATTGTACATATACATTGAAGATTTTAGATTGGATTCGATGTTTTCCCAGACAAAGTTGAAGCCCAAAGAGAAGGCCCTAAGATTTGAAAGGTAAATATCACAAATATGAATAATTGCAGAGATCAATAGATACTTACAGGATCATCACAGTCAAATTTCAGAGGCTACTAGTCTTAAGAGTTCTTGACATTTCACCAGAAAATGCCATCCCAAAGTGGAGCCATTGTTAGGGTCCTATAATAATAGGGTTCATAATTTTTGAATTGACTATGATAGTCTTGTAAATATGTACATACCTTTATTTCTGCAAGTCATTTTCCCATATTTTCAAAAATGAAAATAATAAAAAAAATGAAAAGAGGGTAAAAGTCCTAAAAGACAAATCAAAGGACTTAGAAAAAATAGACCCCAAAAGAAAAAAGAGATAAAATAAGACATGAAAGTGAGCAAGTCAAAATTCCACTCTTAGTTACTTTTACTACAAGAATAACGATTACGTGCATATTGTCAATAAATGCCATAATCCATAATTATTTAAATAGTTTAATCTTAACTTTTCATGCTTTGAATTTCATGTTTTAGATAGAGAATAAAGATATGTCAAACAGTTTAAACTTGACAAATCAATAGTTAAGATAGAGAATAAATGAGGAGCTCAACAATTTAATCTGAGCCCTCGAATGAAATAAGGTTAGACTTATATATATTTATGCTATGAAGGAAAATTGATTTAGGGTTGCAACTCTAAATGAACCCATGAAAATTAAGTAAAAAATGTTAGAAATAAATATGGGTAGGTAGAAAGTAGTTGTGCAAGCATGTAATAAAGCATCATTGGGAAAAAATCACTAATTTCCCTACCCTACAATTATTCACTATTCTAAACTATCAGTCAAAGGGGCTCAGATCATTTCTCTGACTTCTGTTGGAACTAGACCCAAGGCTCGATTACTAATTGGTTAAAAATATTGAATTCCAACATAAAACTCATATTCATCAGCATTTACCCTTCATACATAATCATAATCCCTTTTTCCTAAGTAAAAACCCATTTTTACTAAGTAAAAGTGAAACCCTAAATAACTAATTCCATTCCCTTTCAAAAATCATTCATAAACCCCTAAAATGAATTTGTCATAAGTTAAAGTGTGGAAAAATACAATAAAGACAAGCTATGCTTTATTTTACACTTTACTTAAAGTTAAACATGTGTTTTATTCATTATAGACATTATCCCTTTATTTTCATATTAATTTCTAATTTATTTATTAACTTCCTAAACTTTTCCCTCTCGTATAGTATTAAACCCTTATATGTAAAATAACCCACAAATCCTCTATTTTACATTTAAACCAATGTATAAATACTCCATATGCTAAAAATTAAACCCTGCCCTATCCCATTAGTTTAAACCTATCTATTAAAACAAATACCCCACCCCCTATGGTTTTTGAACAACTTTCAAATGTTGTAAAAACTATATAATAAATACCCATGCCCACATAGGAATGGTTGAAACATTTCATAATTTTTTAATTTAACATATATTACAGTACCCCCCCCCCCCGGTCTATTATATAAACCTAAAGTTTTAAACCTTAATAAATGCTTATTTATAAGGTTTAAAACCCATCCCCACATGTATTAAAACCCCGCCACATATAATATACCCTGGGCCCACTACCAAATCTCAATGCTACTTTCCCAATAGATCTAGGCCATTCACAATCAAACCCCAAGATCTGACAATGGAAACCCTATATCTCAAATAAACTTCTGTGAAACTCCCCATCTTGTTTCCACACGAAATAGGTGGTATTGTAATTTTATCCTTCCTCCACGTGGTCAAAACTCATTGGATCACATTGGTTTCCTCCAAAAAAACTTGCCACCAAAAAGGCACGCGATAATCGCTTGTGTTTTAGACCCTTCAAGCTCGAAAACCATCAGTTTGATGACTTGACCTCCATTAATTGTCATCACCTGTTAGCCCTAATATGCATAACAAGCATTGTAAATGCAGTCATTTCCTATCTTTTCTATGTGTAACCTCTATATAATCCACCTCGACTGTAAAACAAGCAATTTCTGCCATTTTAATGCTGAAATACTGCAAATTTTAGCCTATACCCCTTACAGATTACAGAGGAGCTTTGCATTGCTCTAGAGATCATAAAAAAGTCATTCAATCCATTCAAAATACCTTAGAGACTACTTCAAAACCCTGTACTTGCATATAGCAGGTTTTCTTCCAAAATTTGAGCATGTTTTTAGTTTTAAAAATACCTTTAAAAAGAAAATTCTAGTCAAAATTTAAATTGATCTATAAACCCTCTAAAAAAGTCAAAAAAATAGGCCAAACCCTATCAAAATTTTTGAAAAATCCCTGTTTATGCTATGCCCTATTTTAGACACCAAATTTAGCCCAGAAATCCTTTTGAAGGTAACCAAAAATTCTATGCCAAATCTGAAAAGAATTTTTAGCCCAAATTATTCATTGAAGAAACCCAAGGAACCTTTGTTTCTTGTTTATAACTAGTAAAAGTTTGTGAATCAAGTTAAAGAGTCTGAAATTGAAGAATAAATCCAAGAAAGAGACCATACTTTGCCTATTTTCTAATCCGGATTTTATGCAGGAACGCAATAGAATACATAAATAACCATGATCATAGAGATGCAGCGGAAATAATGCTTCATTTCATTAATATCAAATAACAGAAATATGCTTAGAATCTTGAAATAAAATAAACTAAGATCTGGTAGCGAATCTATGAGAAGAGATGTGGTGGCTACAGACATCTGAACTGTGTTACAATGAGGCTCGGGGGCCTATTTATTGTTGAGAAACAATGTAGAATTCGAAACGTCCAAAAAACCTAACCGTAGGAGACGAGGCACCAAAACTTTGGGCGCCCGTTTGGGTAAATTGGTGCTTCAA